>CANSZD010000096.1:0-124545 GCA_947648045.1 Beta corolliflora | reverse complement strand
GATAAAATTCGAAAATATCCACAAAATCACGCATACGTTATGCCACGCACGCATCGCGCAAAAAATACTAGTAACACCTAACCCCAACACACTCATATAATCAAAGACTAAAAATAAATTTTGACTTAGGTTACAAATTATTTTATAAATAACTTTCAAATATGATAATTAAACAAACAATTATATGAAAACTCCAAATTATTCAAACTCATTTCTAAATTATAATAGTATAATTAAACTATCAAAATAATTGGCTTTTACTTAAACGTACATCAAAATGTTACTTACATATAAATAAATATATTATCAACATCGTATAAAGTAATAAAAGATCATTGGTAAATATAAAATTCATATTTGAACATAAATAAAATAAGAGTATTTAATATATGATTTGGGCTAAAAATTATAATTAACAATAAATAAGGACTGATTTCGAAATTGGGACTATTACAACCTCGACCTGGATAGGTATCACTAATTGGGAGTCGATTACATCAAACTTGTTTGGTATCGCCTAAGTGGAGTGAAAGGGTACCTCAAATCCTAATGCATATGTCCAACTTTATAGGAGAGTTATTCATAACAGTATTTAAAAATTATTTTTCAGCCTTTTTTTTCATCCCTAATGGAAATTGGCCATTTAGGACGAGACACCCATCGAACACCACGAAGGTTTAATCCATGAGTGGATTCGAATCCCACAATGATTGGTACATAGTGCAACCGAATGCATCAAACCTACCATACAAATGAGACATAGGCCCCGTTAAAAAAAATAATTGCATGTGTGTAAATCGTGTGTAAATTATGTGTTTTTCTTTCTTATGAATAGCAATGCGTGCATTACTTAAAATGAAAAATAACGACATAAGGTCCCATTCTTTAGAACGGAAGAGAGACAAATTCCAAACGTTAGCATCTCTTAACCTAAACCCAACCCTATCTCATATAATCATATCACGAGACGCAGTACTGCCAAAAAAGCCTTACACTATATGAAGTCATCATCATTTCAAATGGTATTTCTTTAAATTGATTTTAAAATAATTTATTAAATAAATATGTCTCTATTCATATATTAATAAGGTGGCAACTTCAAGTTTTTATATATAAAAATCATAGTCTAATGAAAAAGACTTATATGGGATCTTAATCGTTAATTAAGATAAAAAAAAACCGAGGCCCACAATGCCAAGAAGGTTATATCCTTCAATGACAACATTTTTAATATAGTGCAAAGGATGGCATGGAGGACACCACAGATGGGAGAGCATAGGCTTTGAGGAAGCAGTTGAGAGAGGAGCCAAGGTTGAAAGCACGAGCGAGCATGGATGAGGGTCGCCAGAGTGATTTTGAATGATGAACATCTTTGCTGGGTAGGACTCTCTAACGGAACCATCGAGTTGAGGCTTGAAGGAGGTTGAAGTGAGGTGGCTCCCAGTAACGAGGATGGAGGAGGGTGAAAGGAAGGGGGTCGCAAGCTTTCGTACCCATCGAACTCCTAAGGGAGAGCCATAATTTGGAAGAAATCAATTAGATTACGAGTGTGTCGTTCATTATGGGAAAAGCCAAGGCTTTGTGGAGAACTTTGTGAATATTCTGAAGTTTCTTGATTAAAAATAATGGCATTTCTTTATTTCAAAAATATACTCTTTAGTTTAGACTTTTTTATTTTAATGTTATTTAGAAGCTCTAAAATTTGTATTGCTTGTTATGGTGCCTTCGTAACCATCTTGCGGTTCTAGAAGGTCCAATAATGTTCTTGACTCGGAGAAGTGAGAAATATATGGTCCCGAGTTTCAGGGATGATCATTGCAGAGGGTACAAAGGTTGGTGGGGATGATTTGCCTTTACAGAGGGTGTCTTACCCTTACGCTTGTTGTGACAAATTTACGAAGCGAATATATGGAGTTTTGGCGAAATATCGAATTTTCAAATCCAAGCAAAGGGCCAAGGAGGGCGTTGGAGGTAAATTATGAGTGAGCCATGTGGCGAGTACTTTGTTACGAAAATTAGCCATTGGAGGAGGGGCCCCAAATTGGTGGTATTATCATCCATATCATTTGTGGGGAGAGTAAATCCTTTGATTCGGGAGACAATATGAGAGGGTAGAAGGTTCTTGAGCTAAGGATATCCCGGTATGATCTTGAAGAAGGAAGTTGGACACTTTGAGGTCAAGATTGAGTGTTGTGTAATCTTTTTTTAGTAGATCGATCAAACTTTCATTGGTGAGCCAATTATCCAACCAGAATAAAATTGTGTTTCCATTTCCTATTTTCCCCATTCCTTTTGGCTTTGTTTGGTAAAAGATTTGGATGTTAAAAGAAAAGAAAGGAAAGGAAAGGTAAAAGCAAATTTTTAACATGTTTGGTAAAAGAAAATAAGAGGGGTTTGATTGGAAAGGAGCGGAAGTGGAAGAAAAGAATACTCTCTAAATCCTTGCTTTCCCTTTCCTCCCAAAATCGGAGGAATTTGACAAAAAAAAAAGTTAACAAGCTTTTAGCTACGTTTTGTTTATTTCCTTCCTTTCCTTTTCCTTTACTAATGACAACCAAACATGTGATTCCTCTAAATCCACCAATTATACCAAACATTGGAAACTAAACTACCTTCTTTTCTCTTCTTTTCCTTTCTTTTCCTCTCTCTTCCTTTCTTTTCCCTTCCTTTACTAAAAAAATACCAAACAAAGTGTTTATGAGGATTTCTCTTTGAGCCATAATTTTTCCTCCGTATAAGGAATCTTGTTGTTTTGGAGTGTAGTCGAAAAGAAAGATTTTTGTGAGATATACTTTTCTTTGATGAGTTTAGCCTAGAATCCTCGAAGATTGAGAGTATGTTCCATCCTAATTTTGGCTACGAATGCCTTGTTTATAGGCGATGTCTTTCGTATGCCTAAGCCTCCCCGATCTTTAGGTTGACAAATTTTCTTCCAAGCAATGAGGGGGAATCTTTGTTTTCTCCTTGTTTTGTCGCTAAAAAGAATTGTCATGTAGTGTATCAATTAATCTTTGATTTTGGTGGGAGATGAGGGGAGAAGAGCAGTATACCGCAGAAGGCCTCTAAATTGGTTCGAATGAGTGTACGCCTTCAGCTTTTGAGAGAAAACATGCTTCCCATAGTTGAACCCTCGTTTTGTGTTTTTGAAGGATGTATAGTTATGTTTCTTTGGGTAGTATGAGCTAAAAAAGGCGCCCGAAATACCAACACAGGCAATTCTTGGGAGTCGATGTTGAAATGACTCGTAATTGACACTTTCTTCGAGTTTGGGGATTTTTTTATAAGATAATGGTGATTTGTGAACATTGACTAGTTGACCATAAGGTTGACAAAATCATCGTAGATCTTTGTTAGTTTAAATACATCTTGAGGTGGTGGCTTTACAAAAATCAGAGTTGTCGTCGCGAACATTAGGCAAGGGATAAGGGATCCACGTGGACATAATTTGAAGCCTAAGCAGATTTTAGTTTGGCACTTTCAATAGAAAGTTTTGGACTAGAACATCCATGCATATGATGAACGATGTAGAGCAAGACGGGGTCGCCTCGTTGTAGTCCTCTAGAAGGCTTAAACATTACGTAGTGGTGCCGATTGATTTTTAATGAGTTGGACGTGTTGGTAACACGTTCTTGAATCCACAATATCTATTGTGGAGGAAAGCCTAAAGCTTGCAAACTTTTTCATAAATAGAAAGTCCCATTGAATACGGTCATAAGCTTTTTTCCATATCCGAGCATTAACGCACACCAACCAATTTTATTGTTGGATTTTTGGAAGGTGTTGAGAATTTCTTGCAAAATAAGTATATTGTGGTGAATTGATGATTCACGGCGTAAAAATAATTCGTAATGGGCTAATGTTCTTTTTGGAGAATGGGGGCACAATCTACCGGACTAATAATTTAGAGATAGTCTTGTAAACTGAGTTGATTGGGTCGATAGGTTTGAAATGATTTGGTGATTTTGGAGTCTCTGTTTTCAAGAATGAGTGTAACGATAGTGTTGTTGAGGGGAGGGGGAAGTTTGCCATGATAGGAAAGCCCTTGAATGGCTAGATAAATATCATTTTTAATATAGGCCTAGTAGGCTTGGAAAATTTTTGCTTCGAAGCCACCGGAGCTCGGGGCTTTATGTGGGTTCATATCAAAGAAAGGGTTTAATTTTTCCTTCTAAAAAGGCATTAAATGAGAAGCAAGAGGTGTGATAATAGGAGCGATAAAGCTAAGATATATGTCTCGGTTGTTTAGCACGTAAGATTGGGAATCGAGTTTTAAAAAGCATCGAGCAGGGAGGTCTAAGGTTTCAGCAAAGCGCCGACCAGTCGAATTTGTTCTTTGGCCCAGAAAATTGTGCTATTAGCTATTCTATCTTTCATTTAATTATGAAAGAATTTGGTATTTCAATTACTCGCGATAGCCATTTTTATAGCTTGCGGCCCCAGTTTTCGGCCAAAGAAGAGAATTTTCTCTCGTTATCGTATAAGGCGGTTGATGTGGTTGAATAAGATAAGGTTATAGGGTTGAGACCATAGTGGTTTCTCTAGTTCCGAGATTTTATCCTCATTTAGAACTAGCTTGTTGTTCGTATGATTGTATTTGGCTTGAGACTAAATTTTAAAGCTAGTTTTATGCGACTAATCTTTTGTTGGATTCAATAAAACCTTGAACCCCTAATTGTTGTTTCCAAAGTTTTTTTAACTATGATGTGCGATCCTCGGATCTAGGGTCCGTAAATTTCGGAAATGGAACTCGGGGGGGGGGGAGGTTTATTGTTTATATTTGAATCGTAGATAACCGGGGCATGATATGAGACAGTTGAAATTTTCGTGCTTGATTTGACCATTGAAAATGATGTTCATGAAGGAGGAGCCGGCTATTACTCGATCAAGTAGTTTATAAAACAATTTGTTGTCAATAAATTTTTCCCAAGAAAAACATTTTATAAGTAGGATATGTCTTGGTCATTAAGTACACTTAACGAGTTAGGGAGATGCGTTAGTTGGGATTGGTGAAGAGCACGTCCTCCAAGTTTGGCCGGAATAGTTAAGAATCTCATTGAAATCTCCGATAGTGAGCCAAGGGGTGGCATTGTTTCCAAGATATATACGATTATAAATAGTGCCAAAAAATCTTTATCTTGTTCTTGTGCTTAGTATATCTCGTATATCGTAAGTCGACATTTAAAGGTTTAAATTTTACATACAAATGGGCACATTTTTTAGTGGTTAGGTGGTGGATAAGGTCAATGTTGTTATTGTCCCATATAACCCAAATGCCCCGCAATGTTTAACGGGTCAATCATTAGCTTGTTGTCGAAATGAAGAGCTTTTAGGATATTAGTGCTATTTTGATGATTAGTCATGGTTTCTAGGATAACATTATGCCTAGTTTAAATTTATTCTTTAGAAAGATGAGTTCGACAAGAGCTTCGTATTCTTGCCGCCCGAATATTCCAACTAATTATTCTCATAAAAAACCTTTTGTGGAATGGTGGTGAAATAAATCACCTAGGTACCATAGCGGATGATCAAACATCCCGATTCATTGAGGTAGTCATAGCAAGTGTCAAGCACTTGGTTCCGTGGCGAGTGGCGGGCGCTCGTTCCGAGGGGTTTTTTCAACCCATTCCTTTATATTTCGGTTATTACAATTACAATGCATTGGCAAGAAATAAGCTTTATACAAGAGACCAAAGTGAATAGAGTAATAACACTATTCCCAGTATAAAATAAAGAGTGCCAAAAAGAGAACAAAGTAGATTTCATCTTCTAATGGCGGCTTAGCTTTCTCTCTTTTTTCGTTTGACTTTGGTGTATTTGGAAGGGAGAGCTTCTAGATTCTAAAATTCTTGAAGATGCCTCCAACTTCATTGAAATGTTGAGAAAATAGTTGTAGATCCAAATCCATAAACAAGTAAAAGGCTCTCTCACACAATTATGACCACAAACAAGCCATAACGTTACTTGAGAAACATAGAAATATGCATATAACAGGTAATCATTCATATTTGGGTATGACCCATGACCTAGGATAAAAGCAAAGATCAAATTGTGACCATGTGTATTCTTAGCGGAGATGGGAAATAGCACACCTCTGACTAGTCAAATAGGGCGATAAAGAGTTGACATGCGTAAGAAACCAACTTAGATGAATAACATACCAACCATTATGGAAAACTAAAGAAGAGAAGCATCTCAATCGATAATTTTTGTTGAGCAAAACCCAACCTACACATATCACACTCCAAATCCAAAGGTTTAACTTAATAAGCGATATTGCCAATCAAACCAATAGCAAAAATTAGAAATAATCCCACACAAAGTGATAGAGTATGACCCAGCTTATCCCAGGATGATGTGTGTAAAAAGTGCTATTTGCAAGATAACTAGTCTCCGATAAGTTTTATAAAAAGTAAAGACCATAGCGGTGATTAAAAGTAAGAAAAAATTAGAAAAACAAGGAACTTTCCACAGGAGTAACCTAGAGTAAAATTGATGAAAGTGAAAGCTAACCAAGAACAAGAACTAGTCATAAGAGAATTTACCAACCCAGGTTTGTATTAATGATCAAAGATAATTGGTGGAGTTCCATACAAGAGAGGATCTTTGATGGAATACGGGATACCCGGTCCAAATAGTGTTAGTAAGCAAAGGAGAAAGGGCACATATAAGAATGATGGAACATCGAATCTTTACAAATGAAAAGTCAACCGCACGGAACCATATCGTAAAAATGGTAGCAAGGTTGAAGTCGGACATCAAGTAAAAACGCAGGGAGAAGGGCAATGATTTCTTAGTAGGGATTCGAAATACTAAACAATCTATCCTTGGGTAAGGAATCCAGTAGTTTGTAAACAATCGCAGGGAATCCTAAAGCAACATCCGGATAACTATAGTGGAGATTTGAACCCAAAAGACCAAACAGCTTAGCACAATTTAGATATTCAAATAAGCAAAGACATAGAGAATTGTATATCTAATGAGATTTCCTCCAAAGAATTTGGCATAAACTTAGAACCAAAATTAATTAAATTAATCAAACCCAAAAATAAGAAAGCATATCTTAAGAAAAGGAGCAGGGAACTTACCTAAGCACAAGGATAAGTGGGATGGAAGAGACTCAACGACACCATATCCATAAGAGGGCAATATGTGGCGCAATACACTACTTTCTTGAGCTGGACAACAAAACTAGCCATAAGGGGGTGGGTTCCAATAGGCGAGTTCCTCGCAAATAATTTGCCACAAATTGAGGCGAAGGACATTGTAAATCTGATAAATTTCATCGCGTATGAGGGAGTTGGGTGATTTATAAAGTGTGCTCTCTTTAGTAATAGGGAACAATTCATATGGAATTTGTTGAATCAAATGACATGGAAGAGCTCGAGAGATGTTCTTGGGTGGGTGGCGCTTGTGTTTAGTGAAGCAACAGTGGGAGGGGCTATTGGTCTTCTTGAAGCTTTCTTTTTCTTCACCTTTTTTTTTCTTTCTCTTTAACTTATTTGGTTTTGTTACAAATTGATATGTATACTTTCCCGTACATCATACACTAGTCCAAAAGCTAGTTATACTTTATAAATTAGATTGAATAAAATTAATGAAAATTGTCAAAAAAAACCTTTATAAGCAACTTTTTGTTAGAAACATCCTTTTAATTTTTTTTTCAAGAAAAATCTTAAACCTCAAAAACTTTGTCGAAGAAACCCTGATGAGATTATTCCGACATTGACCAATATTATCCGGTATTTACACGCTTAATGACCCGAAAAATTTATGGGAAGCAACCTTTTACAATTGTTTTTTTTGTCGAAATAACTTTTTATAAATTTGTTTGCAAATTAAAACCTTAAACTAAATTTTTTTTTTTTGAGATAACCTTCTAGTTTTCCGACACCGATCAAGTCGTTCCCGACGTTGGCCGATAAGGGTGGAACTTGACCCTCTTCTTTTTTTACAAAATTTCCACCCCCTTCCCAAGTCACCATACGCATTATCCTACTTCACTCTCTCTTTCCCATTTGTGATATCTCTTTTTTCGCCTTCTCTCATCCAAATCCTCCAAAATATATTGTTAATTGGTTTTGCAATTCAAGGATTGCCCATCTTAATTCAACCCAATTCGACCAAGGTAATGTATGTTTCCCTCTATGATTTCTCCTTTTTTTTTTGCAATTTATGCATTCCCCCAAAATTTTCAATCGAATCATATCTACTCTGTTTCGATAATCATGCAACAAATAAATGATCAATAATTGTGATGGAAAAACACTCTAGCAAATGATGGTAGTAGAAAATTAAAGGTTTTGAAGGGGTTGTGAAGAGGAGCACGAAAGGAAGGAGGGAAAGGGGGTTGTTGAGTGTTGTTTTCTTTTTGTTGTTGCTCTCACTTATATATATTTTGGACGAAAAGGAGGGAAAAGGGGTGGAAATAGAAAAACAAATAGGTTATCTGATATAAAAGTGAGGGTCAACATCGGAAATGGCTTAGTCAACACCAGGAAATTAGGTAAGGTTTCATCTTGCAGAAAATTTAGTTTGAGGTTTTAAATTGCCAAAAAAAATTATAAAAGGTTGTTTTTGAGAAAAAAAACATTGTGAAAGGTTATTTCTAGCAAATTTTGCTTAACGCCAGAATGACGTCATCAAGTTTCATCTGACAAAGTTTTTTTTACGTTTATGGTTTCTCTTAACAAAAAATTTTAAAAAGTTGTTTCTCACAAAAAAGTCGTTTATTAAAACGTTGTTTATGACAAATTTTTCCCAAATTAAATTAGATTAGCGTCGGAGAAGTACATCGACAAATGTAACAACTAGGGGTGTTAACGAGCCGAACCGAGACCGAACATGTCCAGCTCGGCTCGGCTCGAGAATGATTGAGGATCGGCTCGGCTCGAGCTCGAAGCTCGTCGAGCCTCCAATATTTGGGCTCGGCTCGAGCTCGAGAGGACAAAGTCCAAGCTCGGCTCGAGGCTCGGCTCGAAACTTGGCTCGAAAAAGTTGGGCTTAGGCCCAACCGATTAGGCCCAAGTCAATATCTAAAGCTTCACTTAGGCGGTAGGCCCAACCGTATTGGCCAAGTATGCCCAAGAAAATAGGTGAGCTTGTTCACTCACCCACCATATGCTTTTATAACTTGGTTTCCCTCTTAGCATTGCTAAGATTTCAATGTGGGACTCCATGGTTTGTTGAAGAAAAACGAATTCATCCTACCCATGCTTTTATAACTTGGTTTCCCTCTTAGCATTGCTAAGTTTTCAATGTGGGACTCCATGTTTTGTTTAACTCATCCTACCCATGTTTTTATAACTTGGTTTCCCTCTTAGCATTGCTAAAATTTCAATGTGGGACTCCGACTTTTGTTTAAGAAAAAAACTCACTCTACATATTCTTTTATAACTTGGTTTCCCTCTTGACTTCACTAAAGTTTCAATGTGGGACTTCATGTTTTATTTAAAAACTTCCAACCTTGTAACAACAAGACTCTAAGTGCATTTAAATAATCAATTATTAAATAGTTTAATTATTAAATAATGAAATATTTTAATATATACTTCATTCCTTTTGTGAAGAAAATGGAGTATAAAGTTTGTTTTCCAACCAAGGAGGTATGAAATCAAACTCTAAGTTGAGGTAAGGAGTAGTAGCTATTTATAAAGAAAATAAGATTGGTGCTTGTTTTCTTAACCAATGTGGGACTTTAGTGCCTAGTGGAGTACT
The DNA here is from genome assembly GCA_947648045.1 of Beta corolliflora. Taxonomy (NCBI): domain Eukaryota; kingdom Viridiplantae; phylum Streptophyta; class Magnoliopsida; order Caryophyllales; family Amaranthaceae; genus Beta; species Beta corolliflora. The sequence continues at coordinate 114,831 of CANSZD010000096.1, read as the reverse complement.
ATTTAAGGTCCAAGTTGGATTACATATTAAAATATAAATAGTAATGTAAATTTTATCGAACGTGTTTGCGAGCTTTCGAGCCGAACTCTATTAGGCTCGAGGCTCGGCTCGTTAAGGTCTCGAGCCGATCCCGAACTCGAATCGAGCCCCTCCGAGCCGAGCTTTGACCGAGCCGAATCCGACTAGCTTTGTGAGCCGTCCCGGCTCGTTAGCACCCCCTAGTAACAACGAACACGTGGCAACCATGGCCAAGTAAGCACACCCCTAAACAAAATCATTCGAGTCATCAGTCATCAGTCATCATACGTTGAAGCTTGAAACCCTAAGACACAGGGAAGGGAGTGTGCGAGCGAGCCAAAGATGGTGGGTGGCAATCCAAAACCACCCACCAACACAAACACCAACACCAACACCAGTACCAAGCCACCTCCTCCCAATTTCTCTTCCTCTGATCGTAAATCTCGCTGGGAATCCTCCTCTTCGCCCCCACCACAGCCCATTGCAAAGCCATCCCCCTCAAAAAAAAATCCACCACTACAACAACAACAACTCGAAATTTACCAATCCAGGCCAATTTGTTTTCGTAAGCAAAGACAATTGGGTGAGTCTCATACAAGATAGGTAGGCGATGCAATACAGGATACCCAAATCCAAATAGTGTTAGTAAGCAAAGCAGAAGGGCACCGATGTCTTGTTTATTGCTTTACTTTTTGATAGTTTTTAGTTGGTATTATAGTTGTTTTTGAGTTAGTTTAGGCTAGTTTGTTAATTATTTCCTTAATTTGTGCAATTTTCCTTCTTATATGCACTTTCTTGGGCGATTTGTTTCGTTTCAGGACATAGGAGCATGCTTGGAGGACACTTGCACAATCCCGAATATTAATATCGATGAGGAAGGTCAAGGAAGCATAACCGGAGTTCCGGGGGCAAATATAAGAAGTTTTGGAAGGATTTGCGCACAAGGGTCAACTTTAAATGGCCATAACTTTCAGCACACAAAACATTTTTGAGCGATTCACGTTGGAGATGAAATCTTGGCTCAATATCTTTCCAACGAGTGGTCACAAGCTCAATTCCGATGAAAAACGAGTGAGATATGACCATTTGAAAATGAACTAACGAAACTGAAAAATGACCCGAGCGCTCGGGTCAATTGACCCTGCCCGGGTCAATTGACCCGCCCGGGTCAATTTGCGGAAAACTCAAATTTCAGCTTCCGATGGTCCGACCCGCCCGGGTCACTCCACCCGCCTAGTCACTCCACCGCCCGGTCTGGGTTTTTCCTGAAATCTTTCTTTTTAAATCCTCTTTTTGAATGGGGGTTAATTTGTAATTATGCCTGGTTTATTTTATTTAGTACTATATAAGGCAAACTCCTCTCATTTTAGGTGAAGATAATTTATTTTTATATTTTAAAAAAGTAAGATTTGAAATTCTTAGAGCCCTGGGGGGAGAAAATCTCATCTTCTGGAGAGAAGTGAGAGAAACTTGTTGAAAACTTGGAATTTGAAGAATCTTAGAAGGAAACTTGAAGATTTAAGGCTCCTTGCAACTTTAATGAGAATTTCTTACTCTCTCACATATTTAGGGGTGTTCATAAATATCCGATCCCGGCAATCCGATCCGTGATCCTGGCCGATCCGATTTTCTGATATCCGATCCGCTTTTTAGTTTTCGGATATTTCGGATCGGATATCCGAAAATTTTCGGATCGGATTTTTTATTGTCGGATATCCGAAAATATCCGAAACATGGAAATTTTTCGGTTTTTCAGATATTTTCGGATATCCGATCCGAAATATCCGTTTTCAATGCTGGATATCCGAAATATCCGATGATCTGATCCGATCCGAAACATATTTTACGAACTTTTCCTTTGAAAATTTCAATTTTTTTAGTTTTCGGATATCCGATGATCCGAAATTTCGGATATCCGATCCGAAATTTTTCGGATCGGATTCGGATCGCATTTTTCCCGATCTGAAATTTTCGGATATTCGAAATTTCGGATCGGATCGGATATCCGAAATGAACACCCCTGCTCATATTTATTGCTTTATTTTCTTATTTTCATGTCATTCTCACTCTATTTACTTGTTCATCCTAGATTATTATTTTAGTTCATGTTAATAATTGTTAATGTGTTTTAGTTTACAATTTATCATGATTTGTGAGTAGCTATTTCTTTGGGAAGGGTTTGAAGTCATTGATGAGTTCATGAACCTCTAAATCCAACATTGGGTTTTGACTTGGGATAATTTGGTTACTTGATTTGGCTTTTTTTATGAATGTTTGTGTGATTGGCCATCATAGGAGCATAATTTAGGTACCCTTAGTGAATGATCGAGAGATGAAGTTAAGGGGTTGCCTCAAATCGATTATTAGGCTTGAAGGACCATGAGAATAGAGACAACCTAGCCTAGGGGACTTAGTTTGCTTGTTTATGTTCATCATGTTTATGGATATGCTTGGTTGAATGCCTTAGCCATGAGAATAGGTCTTCGGTAAGAGACTAGGTAAATCTAGCTTGCTCGAGAGAGTGGTTAGAGTACCAATGGATGAACAATTCCCCTCAATTGATTCCCATTGTTGATTCCCATTGTGATTGCTTGGTATGTGAATGAGTTGATTGGTGGATACCCCTTTCCCAAAGTCATTTTTCTTATTGTGTTTTCATTTATAAATCTTCAAAAACATAGACTTTGCTTAGATTATCATAAAATCGATACTTATTGGTGCTTCCCTTAGTCCTTGTGGATTCGACCCTTTACTTGCCCTATATTGGGTATTTTAGGTATTTTTGACGTGTTTACAACGAGCGCGTCAAATTTTAGCGCCCGTTGTCGGGGACTTCGGCTTGCATTGAGTATTGTTGATTAGATAAGTCTAGGCTATTTGTGAATATTCTTTTCTTTTTTTTTTCGCTTTTGAAAAGAAAAATTTCTAGTACTTCTTTTCCTCAATATGACAATGAATCCTTTTGGGCATACTTTGATAGAGTTGGGGAATTTATAAAGTTCCATGTCTATGATATTGGGGAAGCTTGTGAGATTACTTATTGGGGACTAAATGAGCATACTAGAGGAGTTGTTGAAAATATGTTTAACGGTGAATTTCGAGCGACATCTCCGGATGAAGCTTGGAATTTTTTTATGTGGTTAGCTAGGGACACTTATGATTCCGATTTTTATGCAAATTGTAATGATTCCTCTAATGTTGGCATGAATTTCTTTGATGAATCAAATGTTCCCACTACCGAGCCTATTATGCATGATCATATTCCCTCATATGTTTGTTGTAATGAGGTAGACTCTAATGTTGATGATATTCATGCTACTTCTCGATTTTCATCAAATTTGTGCATGAATTTCAATGATGTACCACATATCCCCAAGATTGATTCTCATATGGTTGATTGTGATCCCTCCCTCCAAATTGATTTTCAAGGTTCCTTTTATTCCGAATCATCGAAATCTGAATTGGAGCTTACTCTTGAGCGATTTCTTAATGGGGCAACTTCTAGTGCCAATTATGAGCCCCTCCTAAATTTGACCTTAAACCCATTGAGGATCTTTTTTTTAGAATTGAAAAGTGGTTTGAATTTGCTTAGGGGAAATCGGGGTTGCAAAAATGACATTTTTAAGTTTGATTATGTTGATTCGAGGTATGTTGAAAATGAAAATCAATTGGAAAAACCCCAAGATCTTGATGATGGTTTTTGGAGTAGTGACGATGAGGGGTATGTTTTGAGGAGAAAAGGTTCATTATTGAGGATATTGTTGAAAGTGAGGATGTTTATGAGTCTATACATTCCCTTGTTGAGTCTCATGTGTCTACCTCTAGCGGATTGGACCTTACTCCCCTTCCTTGTGCTTTACAACACTCATCCTCTCCTACCCATTCTATCTTGAGTGAAGATATTGGTTGTTCTTTCAATAGGAACACTACAAGAGGGGGTGAATTGTATGTGTAGAAATAAACGTAACTTTTGCGAATTATAAAACTTAAAACAAAGAAACAAGCTAACGGAACACAAGGGATTTTTACGAGGAAAAACTTCTTGGGCCCAACAAGAAGAAACAACCTCGACCACTAAGGATTTTAAACTCAACACTTTCACTAATTAGGCCAAACAACTTTGTTACAACCTAATTCTACTCACGGGCCACACCTTGAGTTCCTAAACTCAAGTTCCTGAACAATTGTTCCCTTAATAGTTGTTCCTCTCAACTTCACTTGAAGTTTTCTCACTTTAACTCGCTTCACTCAAAGCTTTCTCTCTTACAGGACTTCACTCAAAATCCCCTTACCCCAAAAACCAAAATACAATGATCAATAAACTTAGTGGAATTAGAGTAAGAAGGCAAAGAACAAATGGCTTTTATGAGAGAATGAAGGCACTGACACTTTACTTAGTTAAACTCACTAATTCACTTGGTCCGACACAATTGGAACTTAATTAGACATAAGAATTTATAGTAGTGATAACTTAGAACGTGGGATTAAATCATGTGTTAGTGGTAAAAAACATTTTCCCATGATGTTCTCAACTAGAGGAACACGTTCCTTTGACACCTATGATCTCCATGATCTCCGTTGAACATGGGTAATGGAAATTTTATTGCTTCCTTAATTTTAGCAACCACTTAAGCAAAGAACCAAATAATCCGATTTAATTAAAAAATATTTAATTAATAAAAACAAATTAAATCCTTTTATCAAAATCTTATCTTTAAAAATATTTTCCTTAAAACCGAAAAGGATTTTTATTATCCAATAAAAATAAAATTTTTTCCATAAAATTTTTTACTTAAAAATATTTTCCTTAAATCAGATTTTTACCAAATAAAAACGGTTTCCTAAAATTAAGGCTTTAATCACTCAAATGTCATTAATTAACCGTTGTACTTTTTCAACTATGTCTAGTTCCTTTAAAATAGTTAGTTCCTTTAACTTAACATGACAAGTGCCGCTCATCTGTTCCTTTCAATGGAACAGACACTCATTCTCATTTTAACTTGCCACGCTTCCTTACCAATTCTTACTGTTCCTTTACATTGGAACTAGAAACAAAAAGCCTTGCTTTGATCTTCTTGCTCCAATGCTTCTCCAAAGATCAAATCTTTGAGCATCTTCACTTAGTCTTCAAAATTCAAACTTGATTTCTTCTTCTGACTTAGTATTCTCTTTGCTCCTTTCATTGATACCTTGTAAAATCCATTCACTTAACAACTTGTTAGTTCAATACTTAGTTTGTATCTTTGTTCCTTTGTCATCATCAAAACTAGGGTTCAACAATTTCCCCCTTTTTGATGATGACAACAAACTTACAAAATAAGGAAAACAACAAATAACATAAGAGAATGAAAAAGATAAAATAATAATTTATATAATTTTGTTAAGGTAGATTAAGCATTTAAATTTTTTCAACTTAGTTTGGTCCTGGTATCTTTTCCCCCTTTGTCATCATCATTTATCAAACTCTTGGTGATTTTGGGAAGACTGATATTTACAAGACCTTTACACCATTAACAAGCATAAAAAAAATTGGTTAAGTTAGGAAGTACAAAGTTTAGACTTGCTCAAACATCAATCACAGAATACTAGCCATTCCAAGTAAGAAATTATGCAATCAAATCATAAATGAAGACAATTTGTAGCAAAAGTCGTTATATTCATAGCACTTGTTCCACAAAAGTACAATAAGAAGAAAAGGAAGAAAAGAAAAGAAAAGAAACAAAAGCTAAGAGTTCCTGTTCCTGTAAGAGAAACAGGAAAGGAAAGGAAGGGGAGTTGGGTTCCTCGACGACTTCTTCTTCAACCACCTCCTCTAATTTCTTCATAACCTCCTCATGATGCCCATCCAGCTTGTTTCTTCACCAATTGATTGCTTGGGCCATTATCTCCATATTCTTTTATTGCTCTATCACCGTATCACTAAGGACTTTCATTAGACCCATCATCTTATCGGTTTATCATCCAAAGTCCAATGAAGGTGATTATAAAACTTGATCATATGTTGAGCGGGGGGACAGACCTCATTTACTCATCCATAATCATCCGAAGGAACTTGTTCCTTTCCCCTTTAAACCAAAGTCAGTGGGTGGTTTTGGTGGAGGAACTGGTGTGTTTTCTTAGGATGGTCCTGTTGTTCCTGTGTGAGGAACATAAGGTGTAGTGGTGGTGTAAAGTGAAGGAAGAAATGGAGGTTGGGGTGGTAAGGCAAGAAGGTAGAGGAGAAAGGGTTAGGCTCATTTATGGCAACCTTCATTTGTTTGGAACAATGAAGGATGAGGGTGAGATGGAAGGGATGGTATTGAGAGTAACCCGCATTTTTGGTGAAGAAGGAGGAGTAGGTTCCTTAGGTGAGTTGTGATCTTGTTCCTCTCGTATCGAATAGGACTAAAGGTGAGTCCTCATTAGAAGGAACAGAGGTGGTTTTTGTCGTTTTGCCTAACTTGTTTAGGAACAGGTTTGGTAGGCTTTTTAGCAATTGTTTTTCGTTCTTGGGTGGATGTTCCTTTGGTTCATTAGGTTTAGGAACTTGTTCCTCCAAGATCACTTCCACTTGTTCCTCCTCTACTGCCTTATGCGCTTTCTCGTGTGAGGAACTAGAGGCAATCCTCCCTTGAGTCGTAACCCCATCTTGGACAGAGGTCCAATCCATACAAAGTTTTTTCATTTAAAATATTACCTTGCTTAATACTCAAGGTAGGCCAACCAAGTAGTTTTAACTTTGAAATGGGAGAGAAGAGAGGTGATGAGTGCTCCATACCCAACAACACAATAGTTTTCAATACAAAGTGTGTTAGATGTTGGATAAAGAGACAAGGGAAGTTTATTTGGATGTGGTGGTCAAGGCGTAACATATAACACATATCTAGGGAGACCCACCTCATTCCTCTTTCGGTTCGAGGAATGAGTGCCCTCCATACAAGATTAAACAGATTTTATGTACTCGGGGGGAGGAGATTGTGATTGATCTTAGTTTGGCCAGCTCCCCAAAAGATTTAACAATGTCATCTTGGGAGAAATTAGGAAAGGTGACAGCTTCCTTTCCTTTTAAAATACGGATCGGGTCCATTGCAAGGAACTTCCCATATTTTTCCTAAAGTTTCTTGGGAAATTTTTATTTTCTTCCCCTTACTTCAAGAGTACATACTCCATCGTTGTTGATGAAGTTTGCACAAAATCCATCCATGGCTAAAGGAACTAAGACATTATTAAATGCGGTTTCAAAAAGGTATTCCATACCTTGTTCCATTAGAATTTCAATTAGTTCATTGAATTGAACTTTCTTGGCCCATTCTAGATCTACATGTAATCCCAAAACATACCTCGAATCACTTCGTTTTACTCTTTTCTTGGAGGAAGAAGCATAGCCTTTTGGAGGGTACAGTGCATAGCTTCTTCTTCCCCCTCAACCGATTCAGGGGTTTCTTCTTCATCATCTTCCCCAATCCGCTTCCTTCTTCTTATACTTCTCTTTGGTGACTCCAATTTTTACACTTCAACCTCCATTTTTGTTTCTTGAGAATTTTCGATTTCTAGGGTTTTGGATGGAGAAGATGGGTTTTCCATTTGAGAGTTTGTAGGAGTTTTTGCTTTTGAAAAAGGTGAATTGAGAGAGGTTTTTGCCATTTGGTGAGGAAAGATTGAGGTTTTATGTGGTGCGAAGAGGTGTGAAGTAGATGAACAATGATGAAGTTGAAGCGTTTAAGGAACACAGCTTTGGAAGTGAAGAAAGAAAAAGAAAGATCATGCATGTAAATCAATTTCTAATATTTTGGGATTTTTGGGATTTTTTGATTTTTATGGACTTTTTAATTTATGTAAAAAGAAAAGTAAGGAACTTGTGCTATAGGAACAACTTTTACTAATTATTAACATTCATCAAATCATGCATGTTTCTATCACTTAGGAACAATAAGGGGAGTATTATGTGACATTTGTGGAGTGGCTTTATTCCTTTGAATCCAAGTTTATGTTTTGAACATTTTAATTTGCAATGGTCTTAGGCAATTAATCACGCTTACTTAATATCACATAGAGTAAGTCAAATTAATCTCGACATGGGGGATTGGAATAGGAACAATTACTTAAGTTTTATTAAACCTAACTCAAGCCTTAGTTTTCATATCTATCTCTTTGTAGAGGCTTGGTTAGTATATCGACAATCCGATTTTCAGTTTGACAAAACTTAAGTTTAATCAAACCTTTTTCCACATTTTCTTTTAGAAAGTGATGTCTGATATGTATATGCTTAACTCTTGAATGATGCACTGGATCTTTTGAAATACTAATGGCACTTTTCTTATCACAATAAATAGGAACACAATTAAAGATCATTCCATAGTCACAAAGTTGTTTTATCCAAAGCATTTGAGAGCAACATGCAAAGAAAGCCTACATATTCCGCTTCAAGTAGGATAAAGCAACCGTGTTTTGTTTCTTGGTGCTCCAAGAAACTATACTATGACTAAGAAATTGAACCATACCCGACGTGCTTTTCCTATTTACAAGATCTCCGTAATAGTCGCATCAACATATCCTCTTAATTCAAATGTGTCACTTCTTGGATAGAAAAGTTTAAGATCATCTGTTCCTTTGAGATATCTAAGAATTCTCTTTACTGCTGTTTGATGAGACTCCTTGGGATTTGCTTGAAATCTAGCACACAAACCAACACCGAAAGCTATGTATGGACGACTAGCAGTTAGATACATAAGAGAACCAATCATGCCTCTATATTTTGTTTGATCAACATTTGTTCCTATGGAATCTTCATCTAATCTAGTTGAAGTTCCCATAGGAGTGTGATTTATCTTTGAATTTTCGAGGCCATGTATTTTTAACAGTTCCTTTATGTATTTTTATTGGTGAATGATTATTCCTTTTTCCGTTTGCTTAATTTGTAACCCAAGAAAGAAATTTAACTCACCATCATACTCATCTGAAATTCATTACTCATAAGGTTTGAAAATTCTTTGCATAATGACTCATTAGTTGCTCCAAAGATAATGTCATCAACATATATTTGAACAAGAAGTATATCAGTTCCTTTCGATTTTAGAAACAAAGTTTTATCAACTTTTCCTTTTTTAAAATTGTTTTCTAAAAGGAACTTAGATAATCTCTCATACCATGACCTAAGCGCTTGCTTTAATCCATAAAGAGTCTTGTCAAGCTTGTAGACATGGTTTAGGAAATCATTACTTTCAAATCTAGGGGTTGTTCAACATATACATCATCATTTAAATAGCCATTAAGAAAAGTACATTTGACATCCATTTGATACGGTTTAAATCCCATATATGCAAGAAATGCAATTAGTATTCTAATTAATGGCCTCAAGTATAGCAACAGGAGCAAAGGTTTCTTCATAGTCAATTCCTTCTTGTTGATTATAACCTTTTACTACAAATCTAGCTTTGTTCCTTACAATTATTCCATGCTCATCTAGTCCGTTTCTAAACACCTATTTTAAACCAATCACGTTTTGTTGTTTAAAAGAGGGGACTAGATGTCATACCTTGTTTCTTTGAAACTCATTTAACTCATCTTGCATAGCAAGATCCAATCAAATCGCTTAAGGCTTCTTCATGATTTCTTGGTTGCATCATTGATAGGAACGCATGAAATGCACAAAAATTCCTTAACTGAGATCTAGTTTGCGTACCTTTGGATATGTCACTTATTATGAGTTCCACTGGATGTGATTTTTGATGTCTCCAATGTAACGCCCCGACCACTAATTAACTATTTAAGACGGCCTAACTAGCGAGAACACCTATTTGGTCGAGGTATTACCGCCGCACCTTCGGTTAAGAAGGTACAAGGCTATTATCATATAACATATTTAAACATTGTGAGACATAATAGCGATAACTTAAACAACTTATATTATATTAAAGTTGAATAACGTTAATGTTACTTGATATAACATCGATAACTTATATTAAATTATATGATTTTATATTCTAGTTAAGTTAACCTTACAAGTTAGTAGCACTACTACTAGATGATTTAATAAGGTGGTAATATTTACCACTATGCGGACCATCGTCTCCAACAAGTACCTAAAAACATAAATACAAAACGTTATGAGCCGAGGCTCAATAACAAGCTACTCTAGCAACGTAAATTCATTTTAATTCATTTCATTTGCAAACAGAGGGAAACAATAATTCAAACATTTATAGAAACAACATTTATTTAATATCACCTCTATCATCCATTAATCCTTTCATCCATTTTTACTCTAGTTGCTGCAAAATCAGTCAGCTCTAGGACGTCTTCCAGCTGTGTGTATGCACCACAGTGCAAGGACCTGTGCCCCGGGCGTTGCCATACACTAATAAAGGGGCCGGTGCCCCGGTAAATGGTAACGGGCCGTTGCCCAAGTAAACGACTCGGTTAGTGCACGACCGCCAATCGCCTTAGCAAACCAGCTTCTTTCACTTTACTTTATCATGTTTCGTAACTTTTAATATTCATAGGTGATAATCATTATTTATTCATCTCAGCTCTACCTCAATAATTAAGGTAGCAAAATCATTTCATATCATAACATGTTTTCATAAACAATAGCTCATGACAGTTCATTCAGTTCATGAAATTCATAAAAAGGATTTATGAATTAATTAATCTTAATAATCATCCCGCTACTCAAGAATAATCATTTTGATAAACATTTACTAACTGACAATGTACTCATATTTCATAAACACATTTGAAGGGAATTGCGGGTACCAGCAGTAGTTGTTACCTCGATTGCAGTATTATATAAACCTTTTTTATGTCCTTGAGATCGTCCTTACTGAGCTCCGAGGAACGAGTTCTCTTAATCTTCAATACGAGCATTTTATAATAAGTTAGTAACTAATTAAGAAGAATTCTTAGTGTGGTTTAACGGATAGTTTTTAGTTTACACATTAGTTAAGTATATGAGTTGTAATAGTTTGGCTTTACTAGTGTTTATGTGACGAGTAGCTTATACTTAATATTTTAGTACTATAACTGTTTATAGGGAACCTTTTATACTTAACTCTTGAAAATTCATAGATATTACTTAGAAATCAAATTAGAAGTATTGTCTATAGTTTAGTCATATTACCATATTATAGTATTAGAATCATCAATTAAACTTATTTAAGTGAGCTAATTACTAAGATTACAAATAGTTATGACTTTTAAGCTAGATTAGGAATTTATGTTAAACATGTTTTAACTTAAATAATTTGAAACTTGTTAACATATGTTTTAGTAGACACTAACCATAAATAGTATTTGCTAAACTTAGATAAACAATAATTTATAAGTGACATTACTTAACTTAGTTATAAGCTTGCATTAGTATTACTGTTATTACTTAGCATTTAGGAGTATAACTCATTTGGGAATTGGTGAAAGTAACATACAAAAGTCAACCCACATTACAAAAGAAAGAAACAAACTTACCCAAACAGAACACACACACACACACACAGAGGAGGGAGAAAATGTGGGTCTTTGAAGCAGCGACAGGAGGACTGGTGGATGGACAACAGTTCGCGGCGGCGAAGGGCGGTAGCAGGAGGTTGGGGCGGTTCGCGGCAGGAGGCGGGGGTTGCGGTGGAGTTCGTGCAGAGGAGAGAGATGGCGAGAGTGATATATGAAAGTGGGGGGAAAGAGCAGCGAGGGAGGAGAAGGAAGTGGGGCGGCTGGTCGGCGGTGCTGGTGGTGCTGGTGGTTCTCGACGGTGGTGGTCGAGTAGTGGACCAGTGGTGGTGGTGGTTTGGAGCAGTGGTGGTTGATTGGGTTTCGAAGAACAGAGTTTTAAAGTTGGAATTTTTAACCCATTTTGTAGGAAATTAATTCTGAATTTTGTTGTTGTTTTTGTGATGTAAATTTCGAACCTCACCTCCCCTATTTATAGAGGAATGGCTATCTTAGAGGGTGTATTTTCAGAATTTAAAATTCCTAAACCATTAGAATCCATGGATTTCAAGAAAACAAGAAGCTTTACCTATTGTTTTTGCTGAATTTCGGTGGGTTTAGTGTGATTGTGAGAGCTAATTTTCAGTGGGTTTCTAGAAGATTAAGTATACTGAGTTGGAGTTCGAAGCAAAAGGTGTGGTTTTTAACTTTGGGGAGCAAAACTCCATCCTTACTCTTACACGTATGGAGGAAGAAGAAGATGGAGTTCTTTTTTTCTTTTTCTTTTTGTTTTACTGATTTGTGGGATGGTGTTGGGCAAATTTTAGCTTATGGGTTCCCTTTGTTTGGGCTCTATGGATTATTAAAACTTACTAGTGACCCAAAAGTCTAATACTTAGTATATCTACAAAGTTGATTGATAAATTCCATCTTATATCAAAATAGTTATTGCCCAAAGATTTACATTTAGAATTTAGCTTAACCTTAATTACTTACTAAAGTAAAGTCGCTTTTAGTTTAATAATTGGGTTTAGTTATTTAATAAAATAAAGTTGAAACTCGGGATATTACATCCTTCCCCTCTTAGAAAAAGTTTCGTCCTCGAAACTGGAGCTCAGTAGAACTTATATCATTGATAACATATGCATTCATATATGAATTCAATTCACATGATATACAAGTAATAGACAGTGTCATAAAACATTTCGTAAAATAATCTTTCAACTCATGCATACAAGTAACAAGCAGTATCACATAACATCCAACTTTCATTACATAAAGATCATGTCATCCTATGTGAAAAAGGTGGGGGTATTTCACTCTCATCTGTTTTTGATAAATTCCATCTTATATCAAAATAGTTATTGCCCAAAGATTTACATTTAGAATTTAGCTTAACCTTAATTACTTACTAAAGTAAAGTCGCTTTTAGTTTAATAATTGGGTTTAGTTATTTAATAAAATAAAGTTGAAACTCGGGATATTACATCCTTCCCCTCTTAGAAAAAGTTTCGTCCTCGAAACTGGAGCTCAGTAGAACTTATATCATTGATAACATATGCATTCATATATGAATTCAATTCACATGATATACAAGTAATAGACAGTGTCATAAAACATTTCGTAAAATAATCATTTAACTCATGCATACAAGTAACAAGCAGTATCACATAACATCCAACTTTCATTACATAAAGATCATGTCATCCTATGTGAAAAAGGTGGGGGTATTTCACTCTCATCTGTTTTGCCACTTCCCAAGTAGCCTCAGAGGTCGAGTGGTTAGCCCAAAGGACTTTCACCATTTGGATCACCTTACTTCTCAATTGCTTTTCCCTACGATCAAGTATTTCAATTGGTTTCTCCTCATAGGTTAAATCGTATCGTAGCTGCAAAGGCTCATGTCTAATTATATGGCTCGGATTAGGGACATATTTTCGCAACATCGACACATGAAATACATTATGGACCTTGTCCAAGTCAGTCGGTAATGCTAACCGATATTCTACCTCATTCACCCGTTCTAAGATCTCATATGGTCCAATGTACCTGGGACTTAGCTTTCCTGATTGGCCAAATCTCATGATCCCTTTTGTAGGTGATATTTTCAAGAAAACGTGATCTCCTACCATAAACTCCAATGGCCTTCTCCGTTGATCTGAATAACTCTTTTGTCTACATTGAGCTGCTTTCATTCTTGATTGTATCAATCGGATCTTATCTGTGGTTTCCTGAATCAATTTTGGGCATATGACACGTGCTTCATCAATATCACTCCAGCACAAAGGTGTTCGACATTTTCTTCCATATACTGCTTCATAAGGAGCCATTCCAATGGTGGCTTGATAACTGTTATTGTACGAAAACTCCGCCATAGGTAAGAATTTCTCCCAAGTTCCCTGAAAATCCAAAACACACGCTCTAAGCATATCCTCCACAATCTCATTTGTTCTTTTGGTCTGCCCGTCTGTTGTCGGATGAAAAGCAGTACTAAAGTTGAGCCTTGTTCCGAGAGCTTTCTGTAACTCTTTCCAGAACTTTGCTTGAAATCTTGAATCACGATCGGAAACAATCGAGCTAGGCACTCCATGTAGTGGTACTATCATGTTCATGTATACTTCAGCCAATCGGTCTAAACTCCAATTATTCTTCACCGCTAAGAAATGTGCTAATTTTGTCAATCGATCCACAATAACCCAAATAACATTCATTCCTTTGGTTGATGTTGGCAAACCGAAAATAAAATCCATCGATATGGAATCCCATTTCCATTCTGGCACATCCAAAGGCTGCAACAAATCAGCTGGCCTCTGGTGCTCTATTTTAATCCTCTGACATGTCAAACGTTTAGCCACAAATTCTGCTACTTCCTGCTTCATGTTACTCCACCAGTACACCTGCCTCAAGTCTTTGTATAACTTATTTCCTCCAAGGTGAATCGAATATGGTGCATTGTGAGACTCTGTCAAAATTCTTTTCTTCAAGTTTTCATCATTCGGAACACATAATCTCCCTTGAAACCTCAAAGTTCCATCTTCTTGAATCACAAAACTAGGTGATTTCCCATTCTTCACATCAGCCTTTATTTGTTCGAATTGTGAATCCTTTCCATGAGCTTCCTTTATTTCATCAATTAAGCTCGGCCTAACCTCCATTGCATTCAAACAAACACCCTTTTTCTTCTGAATGAATTCTACCTCCATCCTCATCAGATCATCATGAATGGCTCGTGGAATAGACAGGATTGTTTTTAGGTCAGATTTACTACTCAGGGCATCAGCAACTACATTAGCTTTTCCGGGATGGTATTGGATATCAAGATCATAGTATTTCAGAAGTTCTAGCCACCTACATTGCCTCATGTTGAGCTCTTTTTGGGTGAAGATGTATTTTAGGCTTTTGTGATCAGTGAAAATTTGACACGAGACTCCATACAAATAATGTCTCCAAATTTTGAGGGCAAATACAACAGTAGCAAGTTCGAGGTCATGGGTGGGATAATTCTGTTCATGTGTTTTGAGTTGGCGAGAGGCATAGGCTATCACTTTCCCATTCTGCATTAAGACACAACCTAACCCGTGTTTAGAGGCATCACTATAGATAACAAATCCCTCGGTTCCAGGTGGAAGGGTAAGAACAGGGGCATTGGTGAGTCTTTTCTTAAGTTCTTGGAAAGCAGTCTCACACTCCTCCGTCCACTTATATTTGACACTCTTCCTCACAGGTCTAGTTATGGGCAAGGCAATTCTAGAGAAATCTTTCATAAATCTTCTGTAATAGGTAGCTAAACCCATAAAACTCCGAACTTCAAGAACATTAGTTGGTCTAGGCCATTCTACTATTGCTTTTATTTTCTCGGGATCTACAGACACACCTTTTTCAGAGATAATATGACCCAAAAATGATATCTCCTTAAGCCTGAATTCACACTTTGACAATTTGGCATATAACTGATTTTCTGTTAACATATCCATTACTTTCCTTAAATGCTCCTCATGTTCCTCCATGTTCTTAGAGTACACCAAAATATCATCAATTAAAACAACAACAAACTTGTCTAGGTATGGCTTGAAGACACGGTTCATTAAATCCATAAATACAGCTGTGCATTGGTTAACCCAAAAGGCATAACAAAAAACTCATAATGACCATATCGGGTTCTAAAGGTAGTTTTTGGGAAATTCTCAGGCTTGATTCGAAGTTGATGGTAACCAGACCTCAAATCTATTTTCGAAAAGATTTTTGCACCTTGAAGTTGATCAAACAAATCATCTATACGGGGCAATGGGTACTTATTCTTAATGGTGATCTTGTTTAGCTCCCGATAATCAATACATAACCTCAAACTTCCACTTCACAAACAAAACTGGGGCTCCCCAAGGTGACACACTCGGTCGAATATATCCTTTTTCAAGTAATTCATCTAATCGTTTCTTCAATTCTTGTAGCTCGGTTGGGGCCATCCTATAGGGTGCCTTAGAAATAGGAGCTGATCCTGGGATAATCTCGATGCTAAAATCTAATTCCCTTTGTGGAGGCATACCAGGTATCTCATCGGGAAACACATTTGGGTACTCACACACCACGGGTATATCGGCTATGGAGGGTTTAGGGTCATTTAGGTCTACGACACTACAAAGGTACCCCAAATAGTCATACTCAGGCATCTTTTGAGCTCTCAACCCGCAAACAATTTGGATTTGTGGTTTTCTCACAATCTTTTGGTATGAAATTCTACGCCCATCAGGTGCTTTAAGGGTCACACTCTGCTTAACACAATTGATGTCAGCCTCATATTTTGTCAACCAATTCATCCCCAAAATCACATCAAACTCAGATAACTCAAACTCTATAAGGTCAGCTATAAACTCAACTTTCCCCAAGACGATTGGACAACTACTATACATGACTCTACATTTAACAGTTTCTCCAAAGAGAGGGGGCAACATTTAGAGAGGGAAAATCACATGATGGTTGCAAATTCGGACTTTTGGCAAACAATGGGGAAATAAAGGAATGTGAAGCTCCAGAATCAAATAGAACATGGCAGACAAAGAGTGGATAGAAAAAGTACCGATAATAACAGTGTCATCATCATCAGCCTCATCCTGCCTCATGACATAGATTCTTCCTGTTGGTGCTTGTCGCGGCTGATTACGGTTAGCTCCAGCATTGTTGTTGTTTCGGCTGCGATCAGTATCAGCTGAGCAGTCCCTCCTATGGCATTGGTGGTCCCTAGTGGCTTTGGACACTCTCGAACATAATGTTCATGACTTCCACACCGATAGCAGGTGCTCGTGCCAATACGACACTCGTTTGCTAAATGACTCATTCTTCCGCACTTGGTACACCCCCGAGATCCGTTCCACGAGATGCCCTATAGTTGTTTTGGTGTCTGTTGCCTCCTTGTCCTCTGTAACCGAATTGATTGTTGTCGTTCCTCCTAAAGTTTTGGCCTCCTTGATAACCCTGATTCGGCCTTTTTGCTCCTCCTTGATTATCACTCCTTCCATCATTCCTCCTTTTAAAGTTATTGTTCTGAGATTCTCGAAGCAATACTACCCGTTCCACATTAACAGCAACATCAACCATATCCTAATAAGAAGTGAACCTTTGAGATGCCAACCTATCCTGATATTTGAGCTGAAGACCTCGCTCAAAATGGTTCATCCTTGACTGCTCACTAGTCACCAGCTCATGTGCAAACCTTGACAACTCCATGAACTTATTAGCATATTCCAAAACACTCATTGTTCCTTGCTTTAAGTGAAGGAACTCATCTTCTTTCTGCTTCCTAAGGGAGGGAGGGTAAAACTTATCTCGCATCAATTATTGGAGTTTGCTCCATCCAAACCCAGGTTCATTCTTCTTTTCCTTAACAATCTTCCACCATAAACTTGCTTGACCCGTGAGATAAAACACAACAAAGTCTACTCTCCACTTCTCAGGGCATTGCAAGGTTTCAAACAGCTGATCTATGCGATTAATCCAATCTTCAAACTCCACTGGATCAGGCTTACCATCATATGATGGTGGATTAAGTGATTAAAACTTCTTGAACATCATAGCGCTCTCATTTTCATTTGCAACTACCTTCCTCCGGGATTCTTGGATTAACTCAGCTAGCATAGTGCTCTTATTTTCCAATCTTTCCATTCTTTCTGCATTTCTGTCTAAAGGTTCATAATCGTCATCATGGTCATCTTCTACATGCACATCCTCTACGTGCACATTTTCAGCACCGTTAGTAACAACGTTGTTGACGTCAATGGTCGACATTCTGCATGTCAAATTACAGTTAGGTCGAAATAAAATCGTAAAATATTCCCCTTTTCCCGTAACCTACGCTCACACTCATTATATATTTTACACCATTTTTACTTTTCAATTTAATTACCTCGATTTTTATTTTCTAATCATAATTCCTCATTTTATTTATAATTTAATCACTACGTCTTTAAATCCATTTTATAACTTAGTCATTTTTGTTCAACGTAAAACCATGGGGTTAAACGTTAGGGTTCAGAATCATTTGCTCTGATACCATTCTGTAACGCCCCGACCACTAATTAACTATTTAAGACGGCCTAACTAGCAGCTAAACACCTATTTGGTCGAGGTATTACTGCCGCACCTTCGGTTAAGAAGATACAAGGTTACAATCATATAACATATTTAAACATTGTGAGACATAATAGCGATAACTTAAACAACTTATATTATATTAAAGTAGAATAACGTTAACGTTACTTGATATAACATCGAGAATTTATATCAAAGTATATGGTCTTATATTCTAGTTAAGTTAACCTTACAAGTTAGTAGCACTACTACTAGATTATTTAATAAGGTGGTTATCCTTGCCACTACGCAGTACCATCGTCCCCAGCAGTACCTAAAACATAAATACAAAACGTTATGAGCTGAGGCTCAATAACAAGCTACTCTAGCAACGTAAATTCATTTTAATTCATTTTATTTGCAAACAGAGGGAAAGAATAATTCAAACATTTATGGAAACAACATTTATTTAATATCACCTCTATCATCCATTAATCCTTTCATCCATTTTTACTCTGGTTGCTACAAAAGCGATCCGGGACGGGCGTCTCCCAGTGTGTATGCACCACTGTGCAAGGACATGTGCCCCGGGAGTTGCCCTACACTAATAAAGGGGCCAGTGCCCTGGTAAATGGTAACGGGCCAGTGCCCAAGTAAACAGCTCGGTTCGTGCACGACCGCCAATGAGCTCTGCAAACCAGTTCTTTCACTTTACTTTATCATGTTTCGTAACTTTTAATATTCATAGGTGATAATCATTATTCATTCATCTTAGCTCTATCTCAATAATTAAGGTAGCAAAATTATTTCATATCATAACATGTTTTCATAAACAATAGCTCATGACAGTTCATTCAGTTCATGAAATTCATAAAAAGTATTTATGAATTAATAAATCTTAATAATCATCCCGCAACTCAAGAATAATCATTTTGATAAACATTTACTAACTCACAGTGTACTCATATTTCATAAACACATTTGAAGGGAATTACGGGCACCAGCAGTAGTTGTTACCTCGATTGCAGTATAATATAAACCTCCTTTATGTCCTTGAGATTGTCCTTATTGAGCTCCGAGGAACGAGTTCTCTTAAGTTTCAATACGAGCATTTTTTAATAAGTTAGTAACTAATTAAGAAGAATTCTTAGTGTGGTTTAACGGATAGTTTTTAGTTTACAAATTAGTTAAGTATATGAGTTGTAATAGTTTGGCTTTACTAGTGTTTATGTGACGAGTAGCTTATACTTAATATTTTAGTACTATAACAGTTTATAGGGAACCTTTTATACTTAACTCTTGAAAATTCATAGATATTACTTAGAAATCAAATTAGAAGTATTGTATATAGTTTAGTCAGATTACCATATTATAGTAATAGAATCATCAATTAAACTTATTTAAGTGAGCTAATTACTAAGATTACAAATAGTTATGACTTTTAAGCTAGATTAGGAATTTATGTTAAACATGTTTTAACTTAAATAATTTGAAGCTTGTTAACATATGTTTTAGTAGACACTAACCATAAATAGTATTTGCTAAACTTAGATAAAATATAATTTATAAGTGACATTACTTAACTTAGTTATAAGCTTGCATTAGTATTACTGTTATTACTTAGCATTTAGGAGTATAACTCATTTAGGAATTGGTGAAAGTAACATACAAAAGTCAACCCACGTTACAAAAGAAAGAAATAAACTGACCCAAACAGAACACACACACATACACACACGCAGAGGAGGGAGAACATGTGGGTCTTTGAAGCAGCGACAGGAGGACTGGTGGATGGACAGCAGTTCGCGGCGGCGAAGGGCGACAGCAGGAGGTTGGTGCAGCTCGCGGTAGAAGGCGGGGGTCGCGGTGGAGTTCGTGCAGGGGAGAGAGATGGCGAGAGTGAGAGATGACATGGGGAAAGAGCAGCGAGGGAGGAGAAGGAAGTGGGGCGGGCGGTCGGCGGTGCTGGTGGTGCTGGTGGTTCTCGACGGTGGTGGTCGAGTAATGGACCAGTGGTGGTGGTGGTTTGGAGCAGTGGTGGTTGATTGGGTTTCGAAGAACAGAGGTTTAAAGTTGGAATTTTTAACTCATTTTGTTGGAAATTAATTCTGAATTTTGTTGTTGTTTTTGTGATGTAAATTTCGAACCTCACCTCCCCTATTTATAGAGGAATGGCTATCTTAGAGGGTGTATTTTCAGAATTTAAAATTCCTAAACCATTACAATCCATGGATTTCAAGAAAACAAGAAGCGTTACATATTGTTTTCTTGAATTTCGGTGGGTTTAGTGTGATTGTGAGAGCAAATTTTCAGTGGGTTTCTAGAAGATTAAGTATACTGAGTTGGAGTTGAGCAAAAGCAGGTGGTTTTTGACTTTGGGGAGCAAAACTCCATCCTTGCTCTTACACGTATGGAGCAAGAAGAAGATGAAGTTCTTTTTTTCTTTTTCTTTTTGTTTTACTGATTTGTGGGATGGTGTTGGGCTAATTTTAGCTTATGGGTTCCCTTTGTTTGGGCTCTATGGATCATTAAAACTTACTTGTGACCCAAAAGTCTAATACTTAGTATATCTACATGGTTGATTGATAAATTCCATCTTATATCAAAATAGTTATTGCCCAAAGATTTACATTTAGAATTTAGCTTAACCTTAATTACTTACCAAAGTAAAGTCGTTTTTAGTTTAATAAACGGGTTTAGTTATTTAATAAAATAAAGTTAAAACTCGGGATATTACATCCAAGGTTTTGGTTGAAACTCCCTTTATAGGAACAAAGTTGTTCCTCTTGAGTTTAATGAGAGGATGAGGAGTCTTGTTCATTTGTTCCTCTTTCAGCATTTGTTGAATCAGTTTCTTCAACATTTTCGTTCTTAGTAGGAACATGAACAGCTCCATCATCTTGAGGAACAAGAACAGCATTGTTATGAGCGTTTTCATCTTCTTCGTTCATTTCCTCTTTTATTCCTTCTTTTTCAATTGAATTTGCATCTTTTTCATTTGGTCGAACCAAGCTTATTTCAAAGTCATCAACTTGCTTGCTTGTATTAAAATTGTCAGATTCATCAAAGATTATATGTACAATTTCTTCAACACACATAGTTCTTTTATTGTAAACTCTATAAGCCTTACTATGTGATGAATATCCTAGAAATATTGCTTCATCACTCCTTGCATCAAATTTTCCAATATTATCTTTCCCATTATTATGGACAAAACATTTACAACCAAATGTTCTGAAATGTGTAATATTGGGTTTCTTACCAAAATAAAGCTCATAAGGAGTTTTGTTAATGATAGGTCTCATCATGACACGATTTATTATGTGACAATCAGTATTTACAGCCTCAGCTCAAAAGTTCCTTGGAAGCTCACTAGCAATTAGCATAGTCCTAGCCATTTCCTCCAAAGTCCTATTTTTCCTTTCTACAACACCATTTTGTTGTGGTGTCCTAGGGGCAGAAAAATTGTGATCTAGGCCATGGTCTCTGCTTAAGTCATCAAATTTATAATTTTCAAATTCTTTACTATGATCGGATCTAATAGCCATTAATTTGTGACCACTCAAAATTTGAACTCTTTTTGCAAAGACAAGGAACCCATCACGAGTCTCATCCTTGCTAGATAGAAAAATAACCCAAGTGTATCTTGAGTAGTCATCAACGATAACTAGCACATACCTCTTACCACTTCTACTTTGAATTCTCATGGGGCCACACAAATCCATGTGAATTAATTCCAATGGCTTTGTGGTGCTCACAACAGTTTTAGATTTGAAAGAGGATCTAATATGCTTCCCTTTGACACATGCATCACAAACTTGATCAATATGAAATTTTATAGATGATAATCCCATAACAATATCTTTTGATCGAAGTTTGTCAAGTAATGAAAAGCTAGCTCCTAGACACTTATGCCATAAGAGTGGATCATCTTCAATAACACTAAGACATGTCAAGTTGTTTTTAGGAACAAGATCAAGATCCACAATATATGTGTTCCCTTTCCTTGTTCCTTCCAAGATGACATTCTTAGAGTTAATGTTAACGATTAAGCATTTTTCACTATTAAATTTAACAACATTTCCCTTGTCACAGAATTGGGAAATACTTAAGAGATTATGCTTTAAACCTTCAACTAGAAAAACATTATCAATGGAATGTGATGGTGACTTACCAACCTTACTCATGGCAACTATGTTACCTTTCTTATTATCACCAAATGTCACACTTCCACCTTCATAGGTTGAGAGTGAGAGAAACTTAGATTTGTCTCCTGTCATATGCTTAGAACAACCACTATCAAGATACCAAGTGTTGTTCCCCCTCACTTCAACCTGCAAAAATCAACTAGTTGTTAGTTGTAGGAACACCTTCTTTCGTGGGTTCCTGTTCTTGACTAGCATTTTTTTTAGCAACCTATTTTATGTTGCTTAATTTCACATTCTTGGCAATCATTCCAGTTTTTAGTTGACATTGAGTTATGTAATGACCTATCTTTCCACAATACATACAAATTTTGTCACTAGGTAGGTCAACATATTTCTTAGGCTTGTTCCTCTTCTTGTGGTTTTCAAAACCAAGACCTTATTTTCTTTTAGTCTGTGGTCTCTCAATCCACTTAGGAACAACCATCATTTTGCCTCTGTTCCTTGCAACAACAAGTTCCTTGTTAAGATTACAGATTTGTTCCTTTAAGACAATTTTTTCTTTATTCAAATTTTCAATCTCAGATCTGTAACCTTTCAAAGGAGTTGATCTTATATCAAAGGAACTTAGAACAGGGACGAATTCCTTTAGGTGTGAAATTTCTAAATTGATTAGATAATTTTCATTCTTCACACTCTCATAAAGTTCCTTGATTTTTAAGTTCTTATCAAACTCATTTTCTTAAGCCATTCTATATGTTCTTTATAAACTTTAACAGCTTGTTCAGTTTGTTCACGTTTTTCACGTTCATCTCTACATTCAGGAATTGCATCAGAAAGAAGATCATAAATTTTAGTCCTAGTTTTTCCATCTAAGTCTGATTCAAGTATATGTTGGCTTACCTAAACATTTTCTTCATCTTCTTTTATGTCAGCGTTTGACATGAGGCAAAGATTTGCAGTTTCTTCAGTTTGTTGTTCCTCTTCCTCTTCGCTCTACGAATCTCCCCAAGTCGCTATCATAGCTTTTCGAACGTTCGCTTTAGAGAAAGGTGCTTTAGTTTCCTTGTTCCTTTCAGTGAAACGTTCCTTGTTCCTTTCTTTGGTCTTGTCATTTTCCCAAAGTGGACATTCCTTGATGAAGTGATTTGTACTCCCAAATTTATGACAAGCAGCTTTGTTAGAAAAATTTTTAGTTTTACCTTTGAAGTTCCCATTCTTCATGTTCCTATACATCTTTCGAAATTTTCGGACCATGAGAGCTGCTTCCTCTTCTTCTGAGTCGAGTCGTCTTCATCATCTACTTTTAGGGCAATGGACTTTGACTTAGAGCTTTCACCATACTCGATATCAAGGTGGAGCTCATGAGTCATAAGTGATCCAAAGAAGTCGTTCCAAATTGAACTTAGTGAAGTCTTTTGTTTCTTGCAAAGCAGTGACCTTAGCCATCCATCTATCCTTAGGAAGACTCCTAAGAACTTTTCGAACCTGTTCCTCTGATGAAATAAACTTTCCAAGAGAAGCTAACTCATTAATAATGTTAGTAAAACGAGTAAACATCTCTTGTATGCTTTCCTTAGCCTTCATGGAGAACAATTCATATTGATTCATTAGTAAATCAATTTTAGATCTCTTGACTTCATTAGTTTCTTCATGGGTTACTTCAAGTAAATCCCATATTTGCTTTGCGGATTTGCATCCCATGATTCTATTGTGATCATGGGGTCCAAGTCCACAATGCAAAAGTTTAACAGCCATAGCATTCACTTCCATTTTTTCAAAGTCGGCTTTGTCATATTCAGAGAAGGGTTTAGGAATTACCTCATTTTTGTCATTAGTAGTTGTGACCTCAAAATCACCAACTTCAATGACTCTCCATACCTGGTAGTTTTCGGCCTTGATGAAAATCTCCATTCTGTTCTTCCAGTAGGTATAGAATTTTCCATTGAACATAGGAGGCCTTTGCGTAGAGTAACCTTCCTCAAGTTTCTCGATGGAGTTCATTATTCCTTGGATCTTTTTCTCAATAGGGTTTCCTATTTTTCGTGAGTTCTAGCTCTGATACCAATTGTTATTTCAATAGGAACACTACAAGAGGGGGGTGAATTGTATGTGTAGAAATAAACATAACTTTTTGCTGAATTATAAAACTTAAACAAAGAAACAAGCTAAAGGAACACAAGGGATTTTTACGAGGAAAACTTCTTGGGCCCAACAAGAAGAAACAACCTCGACCACTAGGGATTTTAAACTCAACACTTTCACTAATTAGGCCAAACAACTTTGTTACAACCTAATTCTACTCACGGGCCACACCTTGAGTTCCTAAACTCAAGTTCCTGAACAACTGTTCCCTTAACAGTTGTTCCTCTCAACTTCACTTGAAGTTTTCTCACTTTAACTCGCTTCACTCAAAGCTTTCTCTCTTACATGACTTCACTCAAAATTCCCTTACCCCAAAACCAAAATACAATGATCAATAAACTTAGTGGAATTAGAGTAAGAAGGCAAAGAACAAATGGCTTTTATGAGAGAATGAAGGCACTGACACTTCACTTAGTTAAACTCACTAATTCACTTGGTCAGACACAAATTGGAACTTAATTAGACATAAGTATTTATAGTAGTGATAACTTAGAACGTGGGATTAAATCATGTGTTAGTGGTAAAAATATTTTCCCATGATGTTCCTCAACTAGAGGAACACGTTCCTTTTGACACCCATGATCTCTATGATCTCTATTGAACGTGGGTAATGGAAATTTTACTGCTTTCTTAATTTTAGCAACCACTTAAGCAGTAACCAAAAAATCTGATTTAATTAAAAAATATTTAATTAATAAAACCAAATTACATCTTTTTATCAAAATATTATCTTTAAAAATATATTCCTTATAACCGAAAAGGATTTTATTATCCAATAAAAATAAAATCTTTTCCATAAAATCTTTTCCTTAAAAAGATTTTCCTTAAAATCAGATTTTTACCAAATTAAATAAAAACGGTTTCCTAAAATTAAGGCTTTAATCGCTCTAACGTCATTAATTAACCGTTGTACTTTTTCAACTATGTCTAGTTCCTTTGAAGTAGTTAGTTCCTTTAACTTAACATGACAGTGCTAGTTCATCTGTTCCTTTCAAAGGAACAGACACTCATTCTCATTTTAACTTGCCACAGTTCCTTACCAATTCTTACTCGTTCCTTTGCATTGGAACTAGAAACAAAAAGCTTAGTCTTCAAAATCCAAACTTGATTTCATCTTCTGACTTAGTATTCTCTTTGCTCCTTTCATTGATACTTTGTAAAATCCATTCACTCAACAACTTGTTAGTTCAATACTTATTTTGTATCTTTGTTCCTTTGTCATCATCAAAACTAGGGTTCAACATTGGTCAATTTGAAAGTGAGATACCTCATTTGGTGGTCGTGATGATTTTGAGGTTTTGAAGGATAATGAAGATGTGCTTGAGGAGAAGTCATTGATGGAAGAAGTCTTCCCTCTTAAGTCTTGTGTTGTGAGTGAAGTGGTTAGTGAAACCCTTATTTCTATCCCTTCCCCTCATATTCCATTTATAAGAAGGATTGACCTTATTCCCTCTACTCCCATTTCATATCCATTCTTATCTCTCAAAACTCTGCCTCTAGATGATCTTCTTACCTCTTTTGACCTTCAAGTACCCAATTCGTCTATTGTTGAGGAGAGAAGAGAGATTGCCACCCAAAAAGAGTTTGTCGAGGAGAATTTGCCGCTTTGTCCTTTATTTTCTTATCATTTTGATTCTTCTTCTTATTTCTTTGTTTTTCCTTTTGTTCCTTCTTTTTGGCATCCTTCTCCTCATTTGCATGGAGTTGCATTGCACTTTATGCACACTTTGCATTTTGTCATTGCATACTTAATAGTAATGGAAATGTGTGCTAGTGCATTGCGATCTTTGAATTGCTATTTGCTAGAAAGGTCAAGTTTATCTACCCGTGATTTATTGCTTTCATTTTTTTATTTTCATTTTACTCAGTTTTCTTTTCTATTATCTTTGATTTTGATTTAGGTACATAGTTTGAATGACAACCATTCTCAATAGTACGTGGAAAGAAAATCATGGTTTTGAAGAAGTTTATTAGAAATGGAGAAATTGGGTCATTTGCGGGTATTTGCACCCACCTACTATCTAGTAGCTTCCTTCCTTTTGCTCTTTCTTCAATGCTCTATAATTTGTGGAACATATGTTTGTTGGTTGAATGTTTCTTTCCTCCCCCCTCCCCTTGATCGTCTTGTTCAAGCATTGAGGACAATGCTTAATTCTAGCTTGGGGGAGTAGCTATTTGCTAGCTTGGGGGAGGTGTATATAGTTTTTATTTCTTTTTTTTTCCCTATGTCACAAAAAAAATCTAAAAAAATTATCTTATTTTCATTTCTTTTCTTTCTCTTTCAAGTTTTAATTTCGTTCTCTTTAGTTCTAACAAAGTCAAAAATGAAAAAAAATGAATTGAAAAAAAAGAACTAGTCACTAGAGGAAAAAAGCCCAAGGGCTGCGGTTAAAAGGGGCCCAAGGGCTGCGTTTTTTGACCGCAGCCATTGGACTAGCAGCCCTTGGCATTTCGGAAGGGCTGCGGTCAAGGCAAAAACCGCAGCCCTTGGTGGGTTAAGGGCTGCGGTTAAGGGCCAAAACTGCAGCCCTTGGTGAGTTAAGGGTGCGGTTTTAGCCCTTAACCGGCCCTTATCCCACCAAGGGTCGCGTTTTTGCCCGAACCGCAGCCCTTGTGACTCAAAAAAAATAAAAAAAAAAAATTTTTTTTTTTGCATTTTTTTGTCCTAAATGTTCCCAAACAGTTATATATATATATTAGTATCATAAATTATGTTTTTCTTACACAAATATAGAGAAAACAATAACTGAATTACATTAGTTTGAGGCTGCCCTCGAGTGTTCGAATTGCAATATATGAGCAGGATCACAAACACAAAATAGCATTACAACAACTCCACAAAGACTAGCATCCGGATCCCTCGAAAGCAACTTCTCTGGAGATGATAGAACCTGGCTTGACCAAAATCGCTATAATTTGGAGGTGAACCTGGGGGTGTAGCGGGGGAGCAGCAGGGGGTGTCTGGGGTGGGGGTCTTCTTGGCGGGGTGGGGGTTGGGGGTGTAGCGGGGGCGCAGGGTGCGGGGGCGAAGGGGGTGCTTGGGGTCGGTGTGGCGGGGGGGCAAGCAGGGTGGGGGGTGCTGTGGCCGGGCGATGGGGGCAGGGGTGTGGGGGGGCAGGGGTGCGGGGGCGGCAGGGGGGTCTTGGGCTAGGGTGGGGGTGTAGCAAGGGAGGCAGCAAGGAGGGCAGGGCTTAAAACGAATAGCGTGAGTGTTGTAGCATGAAACTTTTGATACACAAAAAGTACACAGAGAAAAAGAATAGACTAAAGGTCATGATGTCAATTTGACAATATCAGATAATAATTGTAATACTTTGGTATTCAACAAGTAAAGTGTAGCGAAAACAACAAATTCATTTCAATGTATGTCTAATAGAACTTATAAACATTCAACCTATAAAGTAATAGGCAAAAGAAGAAAAAAATCATGACGATTACTGAAATGCTTGTCGAGAAGTCGAACAGATGGGTCGATAGGATTCCGATCCGGTAAACCTTCAAGTTCAGGTTATTTACTCTTTGGGTCAATTGTTTTGGGTTGTCAAATACATGCACATGACCCAGATATTTCGCATTCAGATCAACAAAGTTACTCCTAACTAAATAAACGAATTACAAGTATTTGGACGGTAGAATCATCCCATACACATGACATAATTCTACAATAGTATAGACTTTTAGATAGATGATCAAGCACTTAAAGTCTAAAAAACAACCACTTAATCATGGATCAAACAATTAAAGCCCTAAAACAATCACTTAGGTGCATATTCGGCCAAGACATCCCACAAATATCAATAACTAACTAAATTCACCAACTTTAAGCATGAAGCAAGCAATAACGGCCAAAAATAATTAAACAAAACCAGTACCATGATCCCAAACGGGGCTACAATGCCCATACTAATTCCTCAAACAATCATCTTCAACTAAGGGGGAAAAGGAGATAAATAAAGTTCATCCTCGAACAATCAACTTCGGATAATAGGGTTTTAATTTCTAAAACATAACTCAATAAAAAGCAAAAAAAAAGAGTGAGAATAAGACATACCTTTTCTCATACTCCAAATATACATTACAAGTTAATATGTAACGCCCTTCTGCATACTAGTCGACGCTCTTCTGCTTCATGTTCCTCATCTTTCCTTGTTCTTGCTTCTGCATAAGAATCTTGCTTAGCTTGCCTTGAGTCTCGTGTAGGTTGTTCAGCCTTCAAGAAAGATCAGAGTAGAGGGTTAGACAATAAAGAAAGTGGAAATGAATGAATCAGTAACTTTGACAAACAATTGAATAATAGCCGGATATTAACAGCTGTGAACACATAGTAGTGGAGGAAAAATGTCACAACACTTAAGCTTCATCCTCTCTTTGCTATATAAAACAAATGAACAAAGGTGGCAGCGGATATGAAAAATGACAACTAGCACTTAGAAGCTGGTAAAAAATAACCTCTCTAATATATACACCCATATAAGTGTTCTATTTAGCTTTTGCACACAATTGATACCAAAGGATCCAAACATAACGTTATCAAGCACATATGTTTGAAGATGATAATTGGTAATATCTTATATAATAATGATTGTTTAGGTAAGAGTTAGAATAAATGATGAGGTCATTTTTTTACATCAGATCACAACACTCATTTATATATTATGAATACGAGGGAGTAAAATTCATTTCACCTGTCTTTGTGCTTCACACTCTTGTCGTTTCTTATCTCTTTTTCTAGTTCCTCTAGCTTCATAATCCGCCCCAGCACCATCATCATCACTCTCATCATCTATATCTACATTAACAACATAGATAAAACCATGGCATTAGTTACTAGCCAACAGAAGAACTACACTAAATCAACCTCACATCCATCTAATGATAAAAACAGACCCTTTCGCAAACAAACGAAGCATAGAATCAACCAACAAGAACCACAGTAAATAATACAACATAAACATTGATCTCAAAAAGATTCAAACCTTCAACAGCAGCTATAGCTGCAGCTGAAGATGTACTAGCCCTCACCGCAGGCCTCCTGCGCATACGACGAGCCCCAAAGTGCACGAACCACATTCTCCCTCTAAGAAGCCCGAAATATTACACCATCGATTTTAACAATAACATAATAATACAGGATTTTAACTTAATAACATAATAAGAACACGAGGCTCTTCATCAGGTGTTTCAGCAACTCTAGAATCGTGACGACGTTTCCATAAAAACAATGGAACTAGAGCAAACATAAGCAGCAGTGAAATTACAGCAACCAAAGTATCATCCATCTTCAAATTCTAATTACTACCAATCAAAAAATATTTTGAATTACCCCATCAACTAAAAATTACTTTGGGCTGAAATTTGCGGATTAAAATTGTAGCTAATGCAACACGAATATTTTATGCTAAAGTACATAGTTTAGATCTTATAACTTACCATATATAGTAAAATTAGTCCTAAACAAACCTTATTAACAACAATGAATTCCTTCAATTTCTTTCCTTGAAAAGTAACTTGAATTGATCTTTGGAAATCGAACTTTGTAGATAGAAAAGAAAACTAGAATGAAATCAGTAATTTGTAATCGGTAGAGAGATATAGGAATTTCCAGAATTTAATCAATGAAAACTTATTAACAAAAATAACAGCACTAATTCAATAACAACAACAACAACTTCATCAACACTAACTAATCTTCAACAAGAACATTAAAGCAATATGACAACAATAACAATCAAGAACAACCATCAATTCCCAATTCAATATAGCCCTAATTGAATAAGGAAACATAATGAAGAAGGATGGCACCTGATAATGGGATGAAATCGAGGGGCAAGCACCGCCAACAAAGGGCGGCGTAGCAACGCAGGCAACAACAACAACGGCGCACGAAGCAATACCGACAGAGGAGCCACGTCGAACAGTAATTCATGCAAAAATCCACCCAAAAACAAGTTATTTTAAGTAACTAAATTTACATATGAATTTATCAAAAACTAACCAAAAAGTGGCGTTGCTGGAGTGGTGGGCGGCACTGCGGCAGTGAAGGAGAGGAGTCGTCGGTGGTGACGGAGAAGCAACGGTTGTCGGCAGATTGTGACAGAGTGAGGAAGAGAGACCTGATTCCCCATCAAATTAACCCTTCAAAAAACCTTGGTCTGCAATTTATCGGTAACAGAGACGAAAATTTCGGTCCTTTGAACGGAATCAAGAAGAGGAATGATGAGTTAACACCACCCAGTGGAGGGAGGAGGTAGCGTGGTGACTCTAACACCAATCAAGAACAACAAGCAGACCGCATGAGGAGGAAAAAGAGGGAGCAGAGCGCCAGGGGGAGGAGGAGCGTCGCCGGCGAAGAGAAAGATACGGGGTGGGGGGGAGAGATTTAACGGGAGGAAGAGAGGTAGGGTTTGGGTGAGAGAAGAGAGGTAGGGTTTGGGTGAGAGAAGAGGGGCTAGTAGGTGCGAATTGATTAATGTTGCGAGGGAAAGTGGGAAACGAATGCGCGAAATAACGAGTCCAAAAGAGAGAGAAGGGTTGCGGTTAGCCCAAAACCGCAGACCCTTTATTATAAAGGATCACGGTTTTTGGGCAAACCGCAGCCCTTAATTCCCACTTTCCTTCCATACTTTTTTTAATGGATTAAGGGCTGCGTTTTTTATATAACCGCAGCCCTTACATAACAGCCCTTGGGCTTTTTTCCTCTAGTGTGTTAGTTTTAAATAAAAAATTGGTTTTCTTGCCCAAGGAAGATGCTAAGTAATGATATGATGTGGATTCCTTGCTTTGACTTTGAGTATATGTTTAGAGGCTTCTTTTGGAAGAGTGTGAGCATAGGTTAAGGTGTTTTAGGAGGTGATTAATCTTGATTGCATTAGAATCTACCAAAATGAAACTAATGAATGCTCAATTGGATGCCTAGTCTTGAATCTTGACTAAGCTGCTCATGCTTAGATAATTTTAGCTTCAAATTTGCGGTCCCTTGTGTCCCTAGATATACTCATCATGTCCCGAAACAAAACTCTACAAGAAACTTAGTTTTTACTTCTCTTTGTATGCAATAAGTGGTACTAAAAGC
This sequence comes from Beta corolliflora, assembly GCA_947648045.1. Lineage (NCBI taxonomy): Eukaryota > Viridiplantae > Streptophyta > Magnoliopsida > Caryophyllales > Amaranthaceae > Beta > Beta corolliflora. Next base: position 83,490 of record CANSZD010000096.1, on the reverse strand, counting down.
CACAAGTTCTTTTCTCTCTTTAGTGAATGATTACTTCTCCTTTGTATAGCAAAAATCCCATAATAAGGAAAAAAGAAAAGGCCAAAAACAGTCAAAAAAGGCTTGAAAAATTAAATAAAAAAGTGAAGAAAAAGGAAAAGCACAAAAAGAGTAGAAGAAATTCAATAAAAGAGGTCGATTTGTGGATGCCTCCCACACTTAGTTCTACTTTTCTTAAGTTTCAAGTAGAGTGGAGTCTAAGGCCTATTTGTGTGTCTAGGGAAGGTGGACTAGTGATTTAAGCTTCTATAACACTTGAAGAGCCCCGAGTCTTTTGGATAGCAAGGTATTCCTCTAATGACAAGTAAAAGGTCTAATTAGGTGTTCTATTGCAATCTTGATTAGCATCCTTCTCTACCCATAACCCATGAATGCACTTAGAAATTAGTTGTCTTGAAAGTTGCTCTTTATTTTTGCTTGTGAACCATTTCGTTACTAGTTGACTTGGGCATTAATTTTGAATGTGTTGAATAAAAAGTTGATGAAAAGTTAGAGTTGTGGGTTTAAAACTCTTAGAAAACTCTCGCGAGATCCCACTCGCCCTCTAGAGCGATTTAGGGGTTTAAAGAGCTTGTTGCATATGCTAAATGCAATCGTGATTCCTACGAAAATGAGTTAGTGTAAATTCTTTCTTTCTCCTTTTTTTCCTTTCTTCTTTCTTCTTGATCTTGTTTTCAAATAATCTTCATTCTCTTACCCTTGTGTTTTGTTCTATTTTGCTTGAGGACAAGCAAAGGTCTAGCTTGGGGGAGTTTGATGTCTTGTTTATTGCTTTACTTTTGATAGTTTTTAGTTGGTATTATAGTTGTTTTTGAGTTAGTTTAAGCTAGTTTGTTAGCTATTTCCTTAATTTGTGCAATTTTCCTTCTTGTATGCATTTTCTTTGGGCGATTTATTTCGTTTTAGGACTTAGGAGCATGCTTGGAGGACACTTGCACAACCCCGAATATTAATATCGAAGAGGAAGGTCAAGGAAGCATCAATGAAGCATAACCGAGTTCCGGGGGCAAATATAAGAAGTTTTGGAAGGGTTTGCGCACAAGGGTCAACTTCAAATGGCCATAACTTTCAGCACACAAAATATTTTTGAGCCATTCAAGTTGGAGATGAAAGCTTGGCTCAATATCTTTCCAACGAGTGGGAACAAGCTCAATTTCGATGAAAAACGAGTGAGATATGGCCGTTTGATAATAAACCGATGAAACTGAAAAATGACCCGAGCGCTCGGGTCAATTGACCCGCCCGGGTCAATTTGCGGAAAACTGAAATTTCAGTTTTGATGGTCTGACCCGCCCGGGTCGCTGGGTTTTTTCGGAAATCTTTCTTTTTAAATCCTCTTTTTGAATGGGGGTTAATTTGTAATTATCCCTAGTTTATTTTAGGACTATATAAGGCAAACTCCTCTCATTTTAGGTGAAGCTAATTTAATTTTATATTTTAAAAAAGTAAGATTTTAAATTCTTAGAACCCTAGGAGAGAGAAAATCTCATCTTCTAGAGAGAGAAGTGAGAGAAACTTGTTGAAAACTTGGAATTTGAAGAATCTAAGAAGGAAACTTGAAGATTTGGAGGCTCCTTGCAACTTTAATGAGAATTTCTTACTCTCTCTCATATTTATTGCTTTATTTTCTTATTTTCATGTCATTCTCACTCTATTTACTTGTTCATCCTAGATAATTATTTTAGTTCATGTTAATAGTTGTTAATGTCTTTTAGTTTACAATTTATCATGATTTGTGGGTAGCTATTTCTTTGGGAAGGGTTTGACTTGGGATAATTTTGGTTAATTGATTTGGCTTTTTTATGAATGTTTGTGTGATTGGCCATCATAGGAGCATAATTTAGGTACCCTTAGTAAAGGATCGAGAGATGAAGTTAAGGGGTTGCCTCAAATCGATTATTAGGCTTAAAGGACCATGAGAATAGGGACTACCTAGCCTAGGGGACTTAGTTTGCTTGTTTATGGATATGCTTGGTTGAATGCCTTAGCCATGAGAATAGGTCTTCGGTAAGAGACTAGGCCAATCTAGCTAGCTCGAGAGAGTGGTTAGAGTACCAATGGATGAACAATTCCCCTCAATTGATTCCCATTGTGATTGCTTGGTTTGTGAATGAGTTGATTGGTGGATATCCCTTTCCCAAAGTAATTTTTCTTATTGTCTTTTCATTTATAAATGTTCAAAAACATAGACTTTGCTTAGCTTATCAGAAATCGATACTTATTAGTGCTTTCCTTAATCCTTGTGGATTCGACCCTTTACTTGTCCTATATTGGGTAGTTTAGGTATCTTTGACGTGTTTACAACGAGCGCGTCAGGCACTCATATAAGAATGATGCAACATCAAATCTTTACAAATGAAAAGTCAATTGCACGGAACCATAGCGTAAAAATGGTAGTAAGGTGGAAGTCATACATCAAGTAAAAATGCAGGAGTACGGCAATGATTTCTATGTAGGGATTCTAAATACTAAACAAACTATCCTAGTGTAAGGAATCTAGTAGTTTGTAACCAACCAGTAGGAATTATATAGCAACATCCAGATAACTATAGTGGAGATTTGAACCCAAAAAGATCAAACAGCTAGCACAATTTAGATATTCAAATAAGGAGCACATAGAAGATTGCAGATATATTCCTCCAAAGAAATTGGCATAAACTTAGAACCAAAAGTAATTAAATTAATCAAACCCCAAAAATAATATATCTCAAGAAAAGGAACATGGAACTTACCGAGGCGAAGAGACTCAACGACACCATATTCAAAAGAGACTCAACGACACCATATTCATAAGAGGACGATACGTGGCGCAATACACTACTTTCTTGAGCTGGACAACAAAACTAGCCATAAGGGGGTGGGTTCCAATAGGCGAGTTCCTCGCAAACAATTAGCCATAAACAGAGGCGAAGGACGTTGTAAATCTGATAAATTTCATGGCGTATGAGGGAATTGGGTGATTTATATAGTGTGCTCTCTTTAGTAATAGGGAACAATACACAAGGAATTTGTTGAATCAAATGACATAGAAGAGCTGGGGAGATGTTCTTGGGTGGGCGGCGGTTGTGTTTGGCTGAAGCAACATAGGGAGGGGCTATTGGTATTCTTGAAGTTTTCTTTTTATTCATCTTTTTTTGTCTCTTCTTTTGTTTCACTACAAATTGATATATTCTTTTTGGAAAGGTTTTGAAGGGGCTGTGAAGAGGAGCCACCAAAGGAAGGAGGGAAAGGGGGTTGTTGAGTTTTATTTCAATTTTTTTATTCTTCTTAGTTATATTGTGGAGAAAAAGGGGGAAAAGGGTGGAAATAGAAAAAAATAGTGTTTTTGTCAAGAAATTAAGATATTATAGTAGGTTGAGAGACTTGATGCGGGCCCCAAGAAGATACGCCTGAGCTCCGTTATCCATACGTCTGAAACCTGCAAAACAAGATTAGACTACCCCGGGGGTGGTTCCAGGATCGCCCCTCCGACACTCAAGTCGGTAAATGATTGAGGTAGAGAGAGAAAAGTGATCAATGTAGAGAGAGATGCTCTGGGTTTTGTAGGTCAGAATTAAATACCTTTGACTGATGAGACAACCTCTATTTATAGAGAATGGGACCTCTAATAAATGAGGGCATTTTAGTCAGCTCCAGCTGGTGGAGGATTATGTTCTTTAGAGGTAGGGGTATTTTAGTAATTTCACCGTAGATGGGCCGGTCTATCAAATGAGACCAAACAATTAGCCCCACGCCAAGTAATCGGAGTGAAGACCACAATTTTTAGTGCGGTTGATTGGCGGAATAATCACGTTTTTGCCGAGGTTGAACAATGTCTTGAATTAGTTATCTGGCGCTAGGATTAAGCAAGCATGGGTCCAGGGGTGAAACGCCCTGGTGGGGGCTAGGGGGCAACGCCCCCAAACATTTTCGAGGTATAAGCCCTTACAATAGGGGGCCTCATTGGCCGAGTGGGTACTCGCTCCGCCGAGGGGATTCCGGATCCGACGAACATACGCTGGCCGAGGGAACAAAAAACTGAGCCGCATATTCCCGAGACTAAGGGGGGGAACTGATGCGTTTGTGGTAGCTGGCTGAGGAGCGTCATGCCCTCGGGAACAAGGGAGGCACCTCTGCGCACTGACTAGGGGTGTTAACGAGCCAAACCGAGACCGAATATGTTCAGGCACGGCTCGGCTCGGCTCGAGAATAGTTGAGGTCGAGCTCGGCTCGAGCTCAAAAATTTAGGCTCGGCTCGAGCTCGGAAAAATCAAAGCCAAGCCCGGCTCGAGAACTTAGAATTTTAAACAATAAAAAATAGTCCAACTTAACCCACATTTACCGGGCTTTGATATAAGTACAGCCCAATGAAGACTTGTCGAACTCCTAATAAGAATGTATGTCAGGCTGATCATCAATAAATACATAAGGCCCAACATCCATACACTCCATCTTAATCTATACAAGCCTTTTTAATAAATCAGATCCCTTGTTACTCTTGCTCCCTCTTCGATGTGGGAATTTTAAAATTCCAAGAACACTACGCTACTGCCTATTGGTAATGTTCTCTTGCTTCCTCTTCAAATCTCCAATGTGGGATTTATATGATTTCGAACAAAATAATTCAATACAGCAAGAGGAGATGCATTTGTCATTTTGTTGCATGTTCTATTATATTTGCAAATGTGTGTGATGGCCTTAGCTTGCTGCCAGGTGTGCTCCTTTTTTTAAGATTTACGTATATAAAGTGATTCTTTGGCATGTTCTATTATATTTGCAAATGTGTTGCTGACTCGTTTTTTTTTACAAGTGATTGAATTATGGTAGAAGAATTGATTTTTTATTTACAAATGGAAGACTTCATATATAGTCTAATATTATAAAATAACACAAATCAAACGAGAAGTAGATTTAAAGACTTAGAGGATAATAAAATTATATAGGGAAAATAAGGTTGGTGTTTACTTTTTCTATCGATGTGGGACATTACTATTTTAGATAAGAAGTATCTAAAATATTTTCGAGTTTGTTCACGAACTTTCGAGCCGAACTTAAGGAGGCTTAGGCTCGGCTCGTTAAGGTCTCGAGCCGATCCCGAACTCGAGTTGAGCCCTCTCGAGCCGAACTTTGACCGAGCTTTGACCGAGCCGAGCTCGAATAGTTTGCGAGCCACTCTGCCTCATTAACACCCCTCGCACTGACCGAGGGGCTCCCATGGTCGGACGCACAGCTCAGATTGAACGCGGTGGTGCCCTTGTATGTTGTCCAAGAGGGGGGCCTCATATTGACCGAGCGGATCACTTTGGCTGAGGAAGAAGCAACCGAGCCGAAACACGAGCAAAGCCAAGTGCATCGGACGCGAGAACTTCGCGTGGAGTGCAGCCAGGTGCGCCGAGCGCGACCCAAATACGCCGAATGCACTTCTGCGCACGTGACGCAAACACAGCCGAGTCGTTTATCTCCCGACCGAAGGCACTATTCATTTCCAGCCTAAGAGCCGAGGAGGTACCAGCCCAACCGAGGGGATCACCTAGCAGGCCGAAGGGGGAAGACCCGACCGAGGGATGCTCTAGTTTGATGGCCGACCCGAGAGATGACCGAGGGGGTCATTCTCGACCCGAGGGGGCTCTAAATCCGAGGGGGTTCCCGGTCCAAGAGACCTTGAAGCCGAGGGGGGTTGTCAGTGCGCCGAGCGCGTTCATGCGTGCCGACCGCATACTGGTGCGCGGGACACACTCGAGATTCGCCAAACGCAGTCAGGAAAGTTCTTGGGATCTATTCCGAGCCGAGGGACTTCGACGACCGAGGCGAACAATAGTTTTGTTCGAGTGCCAAACAGGTCGAGAGGGTCATGCCCGAGCCGAGGGGGTTCTACCCTGGCAGAGAGGAGTGAGTTTGAGTGACGCAACTTTGTGCTTGGATGGAGATCGCTTGCGTTTGCTGAATTAGCCGAGAGGGTCACGCCCGAGTCGAGGGGGTTCTCACCTTGACCGAGAGGGTTGACTTTGCGTGACGCTACTCGAATGCCGAGTAGGTCCCAATAAGCGGTACTTAGTCATTTTTTGGCTAAGTTAGTGGGGCGCCCCTCTCACGACCGAGGCGGTGCCGATGCAGAAGCTTCTCGACTCGGGGGCTAATGAGCCCCATGTTGGCCGAGTGGGTAGGACGCCACTCGGTTTGAGGTACGTGATCCCCATGCTGACCGAGTGGGTGCCAACGACGTACTTAGCTTGAATTTGGCTAAGTATTTGAGTGACGCTCCTCAAAATGTTGAGGGAGTTCATGTGACGCTCCTCCAGATACCGAGGGAGGTCATCGGACGCTCCTTGGCACGTTGGGGCTCATGAGCCAGTCTTATTTTGGCTAAGTATTTGAGTGACGCTCCTTAAAATGCTGAGGGAGGTCATGTGACGCTCCTCGTGATACAGAGGGAGGGAGGTCATTGACGTGCTCGTTGTAAACACGTCAAAGATACCTAAACTACCCAGTATAGGGCAAGTAAAGGGTCGAATCCACAAGGACTAAGGAAAGCACCAATAAGTATCGATTTATGATAAGCTAAGCAAACTCTATGTTTTTGAAGATTTATAGATGAAAGGACAATAAGAAAAATGGCTTTGGGAAGGGGTATCCACCAATCAACTCATTCACAAACCAAGCAATCACAATGGGAATCAACAATGGGGATCAATTGAGGGGAATTGTTCATCCATTGGTACTCTACCCACTCTCTCGAGCTAGCTAGATTGGCCTAGTCTCTTACCGAAGACCTATTCTCATGGCTAAGGCATTCAACCAAGCATATCCATAAACATGATGAACTTAAACAAGCAAACTAAATCCCCTAGGCTAGGTAGTCCCTATTCTCATGGTCCTTCAAGCCTAATAATCGATTTGAGGCAACCCCTTAACTTCATCTCTCGATCCTTCACTAAGGGTACCTAAATAATGCTCCTATGATGGCCAATCACACAAACATTCATGAAAATGCCAAATCAATTAACCAAAATTATCCCAAGTTAAAGCCCAATGTTGGATTTAGAGGTTCATGAACTCATTAATGGCTTCAAACCCTTCCCAAAGAAATAGCTACTCACAAATCATGATAAATTATAAACTAAAAAGACATTAACAACTATTAACATGAACTAAAACAATAATCTAGGATGAACAAGTAAATAGAGTGAAAATGACATGAAAATAGGAAAATAAAGCAATAAAATATGAGAGAGAGTAAGAAATTCTCATTAAAGTTGCAAGGAGCCTCCAAATCTTCAAGTTTCCTTCTTAGATTATTCAAATTCCAAGCTTTCAACAAGTTTCTCTCACTTCTCTCTCTAGAAGATGAGATTTTCTCTCTCCTAGGGTTCTAAGAATTTCAAATCTCACTTTATTAAAATATATTGTAAATTAGCCTTCACTAAAATGAGAGGAGTTTGCCTTATATAGTCCTAAAATAAACTAGGCATAATTACAAATTAACCCCCATTCAAAAAGAGGATTTAAAATGAAAGATTTCCGGAAAGCCCAGCGACCCGGGCGGGTGGAGTGACCCGGGCGGGTCGGACCGTCAGAACTGAAATCAGTTTCGTTAGTTTATTTTCAAACGGCCATATCTCACTCGTTTTTCATCGGAATTGAGCTTATGACCACTCGTTGGAAAGATATTGAGCCAAGCTTTCATCTCCAACTTGAATCGCTCAAAAATATTTTGTGTACTGAAAGTTATGGTCATTTGAAGTTGACCCTTGTGCGCAAACCCTTCCAAAACTTCTTATATTTGCCCCCGGAACTCGGTTATGCTTCCTTGATGCTTCCTTGACCTTCCTCTTTGAAATTAATATTCGGGGTTGTGCAAGTGTCCTCCCAGCATGCTCCTAAATCCTGAAACAAAACAAATCGCCCAAAGAAAGTGCATACAAGAAGGAAAATTGCACAAATTAAGGAAATAGCTAACAAACTAGCCTAAACTAACTCAAAAACAACTATAATACCAACTAAAAACTATCAAAAAGTAAAGCAATAAACAAGACATCAGTCATGGAACGCTCTTCGGAGCCTCAAGTGGCCGAGGGAGGTCCTTAGCCTTATTTTGGCTAAGTATTTGAGTGACGCTCCTCAAAACGCTTCGGGAGGTCATGTGACGCTCCTCGAGATACTGAGGGAGGTCATGGGACGCTCCTCGACACGTTGGGGGCTTATGAGCCTCAAGTGGCCGAGGGAGGTCCTTAGCCTTATTTTGGGTAAGTATTTGAGTGACGCTCCTCAAAATGTTGCGGAAGGTCATGTGACGCTCCTCGAGGTACTGAGGGAGGTCATGGGGACGCTCCTTGGCACGTTGGGGCTTATGAGCCTTAAGTGACCGAGGGAGGTCTTTAGCGTTATTTTGGCTAAGTATTTGAGTGACGCTCCTCAAAATGCTGAGGGAGGTCATGTGACGCTCCTCGAGATACTGAGGGAGGTCATGGGGACGCTCCTTAGCACGTTGGGGCTTATGAGCCTTAAGTGATTGAGGGAGGTCCTTAGCGTTATTTTGGCTAAGTATTTGAGTGACGCTCCTCAAAATGCTGAGGGAGGTCATGTGACGCTCCTCGAGATACTGAGGGAGGGAGGTCATGGGACGCTCTTCGGAGCCTCAAGTGGCCGAGGGAGTGAGGAGAGAGAAAGTGGTGGTGGGTGGGAGTGAGGAGAGATAAACCTAAGGTGGTGGAAGTGAGGAGAGAGAAACTTAAGGGGGATGATGATGGAAGTTTAGATGATCATTAAGTATAATTAAGTGTGGTTTAATTTTTTAGTAAGGGTATTCTCTTAAATTCACACCTAAAAAACTTACCAAAAATAGAAAGTTTGGAATTGTTGCATTTAATTTGAAACTTCCCAAAATGGAAACTGTTGCGTTTAAAACGAAACGGAGGAAGTAGTAGGAGAAGTACGTTGACAAACGTAACAACAAAAGCGTCGCAACCATGACCAAGTAAGCACGCCCCTAAACAAAATCAGTCGAGTCATCAGTAGCGCTGTCAGTTTGGTTGAAAACCGATGGTTAAACTGCAAACTGTTGACCAACTGAACTGAATAAACTGAACTGAATTGACCAAAAACTGAAAAGTTAAAAACCGATAAGTCAATCAGATTAAAGTAAACTGCAATTAACTGAACTGAAACTGAACTGAAACTGAACTGAAACAAATTAAACTGAAAATTAACTGCATGGAAAACCGATTTAAACCGAATCGAAGCGAACCGAAAATGAACCGAATTTAATCGAAAACTGCTTTCAAATCGTTTTTAATCGAATCAATCAAACTGAATAAAATTGTTTTTAACTGAACTGAATAAAACTGTTTTTAACTGAACTGTATAAAACTGAATAAAACTGTTTTTAACCGAACCGAATCAAACTGAATAAAACAATATCAAACTGTATAGAATAAAATTGTCTCAAACGAAACTGTTTCAAAATGTAACACCTAATTTCGTCATTGTTTTAATTTATCTAAATTATTGGCGTATAATTAGACAAAGATAAGAACACATGATTTCAATTTTCAACTACTATTTCTATAAAAAAGATGAATTCTCAATGGTTAAAATTCAATACACAAGACCGTTGTGTATGTTAATAAAGAAAAATACATATTTGTATGGACTATGGCGTTATGAATTTATGATTACTCATAAATTCATCTAACCAATTTCAATAAATCAAAAACATCATTTGTTTCAAGAAATGTTATGAATCTTCAAATATAATTCATGGAATCCATCCTTATGATTAAATGTTAATATTTCTGCCATTACATACCCCACTTTAATTGCTAATTAATTTGCTCTTATTTTTCTCCTCAATGTTGCTTTTACCATTTTAATTATTTGGAAGGCAATTTAATAATTTCAAAATGTTTAATGGTCTATTATAACAAACAATATAGAACAAAAGAAAACAAAATTGAACCCAAATATCACGGATCAAATGTAATATACCAAGTACAACTTTTACTTTATATCACAATGTAATTTACAAATTATAACTATCCAACAAATATAAGAAAAAACATATGAAATATTTCTCTTTACTTTACAATATATTAAAATCTTGAAGACCTAAACCTTACATATCCACTCTTTCTGCCCTACAAAACAAAAAACAAAGTTAAAAAGAATAACATAAAAAAAAAAAGATGAAAAATTTATGTAATAAGTAACTCACCAAAATACCAACCATACCAAACATTATATTTTGAAACAAATAAAAAGTTTAAAATTGGGCTCTCGAGTATTTTCATCATTGAGCACATGGCTCCAAAACATTTACCCAAATTGTCGAATACAATTATTTGAATCCATCAAGAAACTATGGGCATCACCTCACTATAGTAATCCAAAATGAGACAACGTGTACTACAATGAGAGTTCCCAACATAGTACCTTGGGTTTCAATTATTATAATCAACAAAATGAGACATGTTCCCAAACCTTATTCCGAAAAGGGACTATTATCAAGCTCAACAAAATCCAACCATAACGATGTTACGATCAAAAAAGTAGAACTTTAAGATTGGCTCTCGGAACATTTTCGTCATTGAACACTTGGCCTCAAAACACTTAACAAAATAGCTGAATAATATAACCCAAATCCAACAAGGAACTATTGGCATCACCTCACATAGACTATAGTGAGAGTTCCCAACATAGTTACTTGGGTTAAGTCATTATATTCAACATAGTTAAATGATTTGAAGCCTTATTCCAAAAAAGGGCAAATATCAAGCTCAACGAATCCAACCAAAGAACAATACAAGCTCAACACCACCTCAAAACACTTAACAAAATAGTCGAATAATATAACCCAAATCCAACAAGGAACTATTGGCATCACCTCACATAGACTATAGTGAGAGTTCCCAACATAGTTACTTGGGTTAAGTCATTATATTCAACAACATAGTTAAATGATTTGAAGCTTTATTCCAAAAAGGGGCAAATATCAAGCTCAACGAGAATCCAACCAAAGAACAATACAAGCTCAACACCACCTCAAAAGCACAACCCAAGCTTTTGAGATCCATCCAGCACCAAAAAAAGGCTCAAACCAAGCCCAAGAGATCCAACAACCATCAAAACAAAATTATTCCAAGGCCAAAAAGCCAACAAAATAGCACCATACCAAGCTCAACAAGTCTCGTAAGAGGAGACCATATCCAACAAATGAATACCAAAACCAACAGTTTTAAGCCCATCAAAAAATTTCCAAACTCATTGTATCAAACTTGCCACCGCCTAGAAAATAAATACGAAGAACCAATGGTTGCAAAACCAAATTAAAAACTGGAAATCTCCTTTGAACAAGAACAAAAACCCGATGTTCGGCGACAACGGGTACAAGAAAAGAAGAACACTAGGTGGTTATTCCACCTAAAACATACTTAAATTAGCAATTTGATTGAAAACAAATAATATAATTGTTAAACTAACACACTAAACACAAAACCTACCACGGGAAGCGAGAGAACATCAATATCATCATCCACACAATCTGTTTCATCCATTGCACTTAAACAACTCTCTAATTCTTCTTCTTTAAGATACCCAAACAACCAATTTTGTGTAGTGACAAAAGCCTCTACATTCTTAGGTAGTAAAGAAGACCTATATTTTGTCAAAACCCGCCCACCCATGCTGAATGACGATTCAGAAGCAACTGAAGTGATTGGAATAGCCAAAATGTCCTTGGCCATTCTAGAAATAATGGGATATGCAGAACATTGAGACCGCCAATACTTGAGCACATCAAAATCGAACTACGTTGAATAAGGGGAGAATTAAGATAAGCATCAACATCAGATTGTGCACCCCCAACAGATGAATTACTGGCCTCAAATTGCTATGACAAAAATCAAATAAAGTACTAATTAATAACACAAAAGTATTAATTATAAGTAAGCTAGAATAAAGATAAGTATAAATAACAACCTCAAACATGTCCAACAACGAAAACTGGGTTGATGAAGAAGAAGATGAAGCATGATGGGTAGATGAAGCAAGAGAAGAAGTAGGATCGGAAGTGGAAGACGTGCTGTAAAATGCATAAAGCTCAACAAAAGCGTCATATACGCTTTGCACCTTCTCCTCCACCTCAATAGGAACATAGAGTAAGTTGTACAAGTTCCTCACAAACCGAAGTTTGTAACGAGGATCAAGAACAACAGCAATAGAGAGAATAATAGAGTGATCCGACCAATACTTATCATACTTACCCATCATGTCCTTACACATAGTACGAATACTATAAACAGAATGATTATGAGCTACAACCAACAACTTCTCAATTGCAACAATGTTAGCAAAATACAAATTTGCAGTGGGATAATCAGAACCAGAAAACAGATTTGTAACCTCATTAAAAGGTTCAAGAAATTTGCAAACAAACTCAATAATTTCCCACTCGGATGGAGTAAGCCCATACTCAAACTCGCCTCCCTAGTTGAAAACGCATCTAAAGCATGTCTAGTCACAATGCACGTTTCATCATATTGTAGGTGGAATTCCACCTTGTACACATGTCATATTTCAGCTTACCAACAAAATTAGACCTTGCATCAATCACACATTGTTCAAATTTACATTTCCTAAGATCAGAACCTTCAATGTAATTTACTGCTTCACGCAACTTAACCACACTCACATCAACAGTTTTCATACCACATTGAACAATAAGATTCAAAATATGCGCACAACAACGAATATGAAAGAATCTACCCATACAAGGCAAAAGACAAGATGAATTCAAATCGATTTTAAACGAGCAACCATAACATCCATAGCACTTGCATTATCAACAGTCATAGACAACACTTTACCCTCCAATCGCCATTCTTTAATCAACCCCAAAACGAATGCATATATATCAGGACCTCTATGGGGGGGGGGAAATACCTAAAGTTCAAAATGTGAGACTTCAACACCCAATCATTATCAATATAATGTGCGAGAAGAGTCAAGTATCCACGATTAGTAATGGCGGACCAACAATCGCAAGTAAAACAAATACGACTACTAATTCCAAAGAAGTTTATCACGCAATTTCAACTTAAGTTTCTCATTCTCCAAAGTACAATACCTAAGTATTGTATTCCTAGATATGTGTCTTACTTTAGGATTAAGATATGAATGCAATTTCCGCAATTTTTCATGCTCAACAATACGTAGAGGATATGCATGACACAACACAAACTTCAAAGAAACAATTGACAATAGACCTTTTGATCAAAGGCGTAACCACATTCGGATTTTCGTAAAGAAACAACTTGTATGCAAAGACAAGACTTAATGTGATTAGTAGCATTAGACGTACCAAAACTAGGGTCCGCTTTATACTTAGCTTTTTCACAATACCTACATGTGGCAAATGTCTCCACCTTACCTTCCATTTCATCCTTACCATTCACATATGAGAACACATAATGATCCCAAATGGGGGCCCTTCTTCTGCCTTCAGGAGGGCCAGCTCGCTTTGTCTTCTTTGAAGGAAGAGAAAGTGCATTCGAACCAGTAGTGTCCTGATCAGAAGCTTGAGAAAAAAAAATCAGTTAGTATAACTAAGTTACTAAAAGAAAAAAAACAAGTAGAAAGTGAGAGAATTACATGTATGAGAGGATGGAGGAGTTCGAAGGCCTTCAAATTGTTGTTCATACGGATCATCCATATCTAAAAATACAAAAAAAAAAGAGCTAAGAATAATTGACAAGAGAAGACAAGTACCATACATGGATTGTTGGTGGTCAACGTGGTGGTCAACTGGTGGTGGTCGTGTGGCCAATGGTGGTCGTGGATGGTGGCCGGGAAGGTGGTGGTCAACAGTGGTGGTCAATGTTGGTCAACGGTGGTGGTCAATGGTGGTCAACGGTGGTGGTCAATGGTGGTCAACGGCGGTCAACGGTGGTGGTCAATGATGGTCAACGGCGGTCAACGGTGGTGGTCAACGGCGGTCAACGGTGGTGGTCAATGGTGGTTGGTGGTGGTCAACGGTGGTGGTCGGGGTGGTGGTCAACGGTGGTGGTCAACCGGTGGTGGTCGGGGGTGGTGGTGGTCACCAGCGGTGGTCGGGGGTGGTGGTGGTCAACGGTGGTGTCGGGGGTGGTGGTGGTCAACGGAGTGGTTAGGGGTGGTGGTGGTCGGGGGTGGTGGTGGTGGTCGGGAGGCCAATGGTGGTCAACGGTGATGGTCAGGGTGGCCAATGGTGGTCAGGGAAGGTGGTGGTCGTACGTGATGGTGAACGGTGGTGGTCAGGGTTGAGTTGGTGGTGGCCAGTGGTGGTGGTTGGTGGTGGCCGGTGGTGGCCGGTCTTGGTGGTTGGTGGTGGCCATGCGATGCCGGTGGTTGCCAATGGTGGTCGAGAGAGGTGGTCGAGGTGGTGGTCGGGGGGTGAGGGTGGGGGGCCGGGCCTGGGTTACCTAGTCATGGATCGGGAGTGGGCCCGGGCATGGATCGAGGTGGGCTCGGGCATGGGTCGGGGGTGTAAGTGTATTGAATCCGGCCAAGGGGTGGTGGATCAGGTCGGGTTCACTAGGGTTTTCTAAGGTTAGGGTTTTGAATTTTGAAATTGGGAGCCGTCAAATATTCTTAATAAAAAAAAAAGCGAGAAAATTCATTAAAAAAAAAAAGCGAAAATTCATTAAAAAAAAAAGAAAAAATTCATACTAAATTTCATAAAACCTACTTCATTGCATTTTTATTAATTTCTAAGGTGAAAAGATCTACAAATAATTTAACAAATAAAAAGCGTAAAATTCATACTAAGTCACTAACTATTTAGCCGTTAAAATTTCATAAATAAAACCTACTAAATTGCATTTTTATTAATTCATAAGGTGAAAATTTTAAAAGATCTACCAATAATTCAACAAATAAAAAAGCAGAAGATCCATACTAAATTACTAATTATTTAGCCGTTAAAAATTCATAAAAAGAAACCTACTGATTTGCATTTTTATTAATTACTAAGGTGATAATTTTAAACGATCTACAAAAAAATCAACAAATATATAATCAGAATTATATTTTATTAATTATTTAGCCGTTAAAAATTCATAAAAACAGAAGTATTAAACAAATGAATGAAGATAATATACGAAATGGTCGAAATCCAACTTCCAATCCAAAAAAAAAAATCAACAAATATATAAATCCGAACTCCTAAAAACATCAGAACATCAAAATTCCGTGATTCAAAAGAAAAACAAAAAAAAAATTGAAATTTGAGTTCTTAACCTGGATAGGGTTTTCTTCGAACTTGAACGATGATATGTGTTTCGACTCGTCAAACTTCAAGAATCTCCTCTTCGTGTCTTCAATCTTCAATCTTCAATCTTCAATCTTCAATCTTCAATCTTCAATCTTTTTCATTCTTCTCTTCGTGTGAAGAAATGAGGAGAATTAGAGAGTAGAAGAATCGAAAGTTAAGACTTAAGAGGCGAAGTGACAGAGTTTTTTTAAAGATTTTGAGTTTTGAGATCATAAATGGTGAAGAATGGAAAGTGAAGAGGCGAAGAAATCAGAAATGGTGGTGCGAGTGTGTGAGTGTGTGAGAGAGAACGACGAAGCTTCTCAGAAGATCTAGATCTAGGGTTTTTTTTTTGTGTTGGGATAATGTGGTTAGGTTAAGGTTAGAGTATATATATGGAGGCAAGAATAGGTTTTTAGAACTCTATTTTGGGCCAGCCCAACTTCCCAAATGCCCAACAAAGTGCAAATTAAACCACACGCATAGAAATTAGTTAGATAGAATTATTATAATAATAATTATTATTATTATTATTGTTGTTGTTATTATTATTATATTATTATTAGGAAACAACGTATTATTATTATTATTATTATTATTATATTAAGCATCATTTATATATTTTTTAATGTTGAACTTCTTGGTTTTTATGATTTGGTGTTGATTTAAATAAACTATGCGTGTGTTGATGTTATGATGTACATATATCATAATGAATAGGAAAATTAGTTTATACTCGCATGTGTAGAAAGTTAAGAGAATACATCAAAGATTATTATTATTATATTTATATGATACATGCATATAGTTATAAGTCTTTCATTGTTCTTATTGGATAACAAATTGTTTCGATTCAATTAGATGTTTTTAGTTTGAAAGTGAATAATTGAATATAGCTTAATGACGCTTAACTGCAATGGACCATCAATTTATATTGGATAACAAATTGTTCTTATGAATGTACCATCAATTGACGACTTATATACTCAAAATGCAATACATATATCTGCACAGTATACTGATCTAGTTTAGCCTAATGATTAACCAACTACACTGATTTTTGTCACATTATACTCGTATTATATTAGCTTGTGTTTATCGACTCTAATCATCATCATCACTAAATTATGATCATTCACCATTATAAATCATCACCACCTTGATCATTTATTAGTTTATACTCACATGTGTAGAAAGTTAAGAGAATACATCAAAGATTTATTATATTTATATAATATAAGTGTACGTATAGTTATAAGTCTTTCATTGTTCTTATTGGATAACAAATTGTTTCGATTCAAGTAGATGTTTTGAGTTTGAAAGTGAATATAGCTTAATGACGATTAACTGGAATGGAGTATTGTTATTCTTAACAAACTTATCGACTTATATTGACACGTATTAATCTAATTCAATAACATGTTTACAGTTTTGCAATTGATTTAACTTAAATACTATTAACTTGAATGCAGGATTGATACTTTGTATGATTCTATCAACTTATTATAAGTCACTGATTGATGGTACATTCATATATCTCATCCCATGACAACTTGCATCAATTGAATTAGATGTTTTAGTTATGAAATGAATTTAACTTAAAGACTATTAAACTCAAATAAATGATTGTTATCTTGAATTTGTTTATCGACTTACATTGGCCTGTTCATTAATCTCATCCGACAACAACTTATTCTAATTCAATTAGATATTTTTAGTTTCAAAATTAGTTGAAATTAAACATGACTAAGTTAAATATAATATAGTTATGTTGAATCAACTTAATGACTTATATTTATACATCCATCTAATCCAATAACTACATATTAGTTCAATCACATGTTTTATGTTTCAAAATGCATTTCACATAAAGACGACTAACTCAAATATCGTATTGTTATTTTGAATTAGCTTAGCGACTACCATTGGCACATTCATTATGTACAATGATAAATACTTGGATTATTTAAGTAGATGTTTTTTGTTTCAAATTCCATTATACACTTTGGAAGACGATTAGCCTAATGATTAACCACTTATATTAACTGATTTATAAACTAATGCATCATTTTCAATCATCATCTTCATCTTTGACCACAACCAATCACCAATTCATCATTGATAGTTACACATTGGAAAACTATAGAATAATGAAGAATTTGAAATTGAATTTTTCAATATCGCCCAAATGTTGAACCTTTAATAAAGTAATTTTACGAAAAATATAGCAACTTCAAAATGCGCTTTTGTAGACAAATATAGATACGTCTCTTGGTGCTATCGTTGTTTTCAACAAGTTTAACCGATGTGACAAAAGTTCAATTGAGTTGAAATTCCTCGCAATGAATAACGGCTTGACTGAGTGAGACCCAGAGGGAAAAGGTGTACATGGCATAACCGATATCAATTTTCACCCGAGCCGATGCGGGTTTACCTAAGAAACTGAAATTAACTGAATCCGAACTGAAAATAACTGTTTAACTGATAGTAATAGGTAAAAAGTCAACTGTTTAAACCAAAACAGTACGGCCAAAACCAAAAATAAATCGTAAACCGAACGAACTTAACCGAAAATTGAATTAACCGTATGGATTGAAATTGAAACCGAAAAAGTTTAAACCGAATCAATTAATCTCGAAAAATGAATCGAATTAACCGAACCAAGTCAATCAATCACTTTGGTTTTGAGCAACTTGAACTCAACTGAAATTGTGACACCTCTAGTCATCAGTCATAAGTCATCAGACGTAGAAGCTTGAAACCCTAAGACACAGGGAAGGGCGTGTGCGAGCGAGCCAAAGATGGCGGGTGGCAATCCAAAATCATCCACCAACACCAACACCAACACCAATACCAACACCAGTACCAAGCCACCTCCTCCCAATTCCTCTTCCTCCGACCGCAAATCTCGCTGGGAATCCTCCTCTTCGGCCCCCACCTTAACCGCAGCAAATCCATCTCCCTCAAAAAAACCCACCACCACATCAACAACAACAACAACCCGGAATTCCTCCGATAAGCCCACCCCCAAACGCGGCCCAAAACCAAACCCAAGCCCACCTTCTCTAGGCCCACCACCACCGCTTCCGCCGCCCACTTATGGGTTTCACATGCTTGACCGCCGCACTATTGTTCTTGCTGATGGTAGTGTCCGATCCTACTTCGCTTTACCCCCTGATTATCAAGATTTCACCCCTCCCCCGCGGTTTCCTCCTGAGTTCGCCCGGTTTCCTCCTGCTGGTGGGCCAATGAGCCCTGATGGTTTCCGTGGCAGTAGGGATGATTTGTTTGGGCCCAATTCTATGTCCATTAAGAGGAAGTTTGGCTTTGGTGAGGAGAGAGATAGAGATAGAGATGCGGATGAGTTTGCTAGACAAAAGCAGCAGCTTTTGCATTATGGTAATGCCGGTGCCAGTTTTGGGTCTGGCACCAGTAGTCCGTTTAGGCGCGACGATGAGTATCGAATGAATAAGTATATGAGGGTTGGTGCTGCTGGTGCTGGTAATAATGTGGGTGTGAGGCAGGATGTTCACGTTGATCCCACCGTTATGAAGGCCTTTCTTCATTTTGTTAAGTTGCTCAATGAGAATCCTAATCAAAGAAAGAGTTATTTGGAGAATGGGAAGCATGGGTCGCTTCAGTGCCTCGCCTGTGGCAGGTTTGATAACGGAACACATTTTTACACTTTGTTTTTTGTTAGCTTCATTTGATACTTTAAATAAATGGGTGCTTAGATTGACAACATTAATGCTAACTGCTGCTGAGTGATGCTTCTATTATTTGGAACTGACTTAGACAATTAGTGTGAATGGCTTAGTTATACATTCTATCTGTTTTGAACTGGCTTAGACATTTACTCTTTGTTTGGTTGGGAGGAGATGGAGAGAAAGGAAGGGAAGTGAAAGGGAGGGAACAAGTTCCCTTGTTTGCATAAGGGATTGGGCGAATGAAGGGGAGCGAGACTGGGAGAGGGGGATCCATTTTTCCTCCCTGTTTAATAAACATCATCCTTCCCAAATTGGAGAGATTTGGAGGAAAATGGAGCTCCATCTTTCCCCTCCCCCTTCCTCTTCTATCCCTCTCCTTCCTTTCCCTCCTATAGTGCTAATCGAACTAAATGTTAGTGTGAATGGCTTCATTGTACATTGTGTTACACACTTTCTCTTTTGAAGTAAGATGGTTACATGTCATTTGACAGTGGTAGTGTGATACAGTGAGGCCATTTACGTTGATGTATCTAATTTTTTAGTGGAGTTTTGAAATTCTTCTAATGTACTAATATTGCATCCTAGTGCTTTTGTATTTTGAGCGTCCAGTTATCAGTTAAGGATAGCATTCACCTTATCTTAAGAGTAAGCAGAGTGCTCTCTTGATGTGTGCTGTTAGATGCCATTAATTCTAGTTAATAAAACCGTGGCTGCTGAAACTTTTTATTGTTAAGAGGTTCTGATGTAGTGTGAGGAATTTGCTTGTATGGTCCATGCTTTAGTTCTTTGCGCATAATATATACACTTGTTGTGAGATGTGGTTTACAATGGAAGCATCTGCTTGTATTTCTGAGATGGTGCTATTTACAATGAAAGAATATAGGAAAAATTGACAAGTATTAATCCCAACTATGACCGGTCCGCTCAAAATAATCCCAACTTGGGGGTACCTTCCCAAAATAATCCAGTACTTTATCTTTCTTGCCTTGAATGATCCCTTTTGGGTCTATTATATATAGGATAATTGAAAGTTTGTTTTATTTTGAGAAAGTACTCCCAATAGTTTGATTATTCTAGAATAACCCATAGTTGGGATTATTTTGAGCGGAACGGTGATAGTTTGGATTATTCTTGTCAATTTTTCCAAGAATATATGGGGTTCCCTGCTTTATTTCTTTGCGCAGAATATAGTAGTGCTTTTTGAGCGTCCTGGATTCAGTTAATGTAACTTTTTATTAATACACTTAGCATTCACCTTATCTAGAGAATTAGCTATACTTATTCATAAGCAGAGTGCTCTCTTGCTTTGTGCGCATCAGACGCCACTGATTCTTGTTAATAATGTTGAGGCTGCTAATTTTTATTTACTTTTAGAAGTTTCTAATGTAGCACAAGGAGTTTGCTTGTTTGTTCCCTGCTTTAGTTCTTTGCTAAGGATATATACGCTTTTTATGAGAAGTGTGGTTTACAATGGAAGCATCTGCTTGTATTTCTGAGATGGTGCTATTCACTTGATTTGTATATGTCAGAATCTTAGCAGAAGATTTTTAAAAAAGTAAACTTTGGCTTGTTTGATTGGGACCTAATAAAATGTAGACCCTCTTGACAAGGTTGTATATGAGCAGTTAATAACTTCATACCATTGCAACCAAATGACTTTTGGTTGTGTTTAAAGTGTAGTTAACAATTTGCCTTGGAAGCACAAGCCAAGAGACACTTGGTTTTGTTAGCCTAAGCCTTCTTTTAGAATTATTTTTACAATAAGAATTTCTTGTTGATAAAGAAAAGAGCTAGTTTTTTTTTTTTTTTTGAGGGGAAGAAAAGAGCTAGTTTTATGAACTCAACACGATACCTCTTTGAAGAAGCTTGGAGGCACTCTCATTTTCATGCAAATTTTGAATTCCTAAAGTAATCTGGCAACCTATTTATATATAGCAATAATTCATTATAATTTTATACTTTCTCTTTCACTCAGGACTCAGCACGCAATGTCGTATGTTTTTTCGCCTTTCACAAAGCTCCTTCAACTTTTTGACAATCCACCATCTCGGTTGTTTCACAAAGCACTCTTTTATGATGTTTTCCTTTGTTAAATTTTATTTTCATTAATTAATCTCTTCTATCGACCTCATATTTCTAGGAAAGATCCTAGCTCATTCAACTTGTCTACTTCCTCTGTTTCTTTTCACTTGCAATGTATTCCTTTTATGGAAATATCACAATACTTGCTACCATGCTCAAAATGGCAAATTTTGTATAACCACATACCTTATTTACCCTTAGTTAACTAAATGATCAAACCCTTAAATCACCCATAACCCCGCCCGTCTTCTGATTTTCTCCTCTCTCTCCTCACCTCTCACCTCCCGGCCCCAAACCGAATCAGCTTCAACCCCAACTATCACTTTCGCCACGACGACCGCCACTACCACTAGTCCCTTGAACTTATCGTGGCTTCAATTAACAGTGTCGAGCAAAAGCCCTTTGTTAATTGCATTAAATTTCATCAAATTAAACCCTAATTAAAAAATCGTAACTTGGGAGAAAAACCCTAATCCGATATTCGGTTGCAATTGATGGCCAACAACTCGCCGGAGGTGACAGAGTGTGCCAGCGAGCCATCCACCAACCCATCTTCGGTGGCGGTCGTCGGCAAGCAAGCTTCAGGTCACTCCTTTCTCTCTCTCTTTCGATGTTCTCTTTTTCTCCTGCTTTCTGTTTTCGATCTTCTCTGTTTCTTCTTTTCTTCTTCTGCTTTCTTCGATCTTCTCTGTTTCTGTCTTTTCTTCTTCTGCTTTCTTCGGTCTTTTCTGTCTATGTCTCTGTCTCTTCTCCTTTCTTTTTTACTTTTATTTTTTTTAAATGTTCCTTGCTACTTTGTCTTTCTCTGCGGGCTTCTCTTTGGAAGGCTGCCAGCCTTTTCTTTTTCCTCTTTTTTCTTTTTCAATGGCTGCAATTTTTGTACTATATTAATTCCTTTTTTACCCCATATTAGTTTTAGTTTTTTGACAGAAAAATAATTTCTAGAAAGTAATAATAATAATAATAATAATAATAATAATAGAAAATAATAAAACAATAAAAGTAATAAAACCATAAAAGCAAGATAATAATACTAAAAAATGCGCCTTGCCTACGGGATGCATGCGCCTTCGTCTTGCGCCTTGCGCCTTTTTAAATTAAGGCTGGAAGTGGTGGTAGTTACAGGGAGGGAGAAGGGAATCTGGGTGGTAGTGGGTAATTAGTTAACTTAATCTTTGATGGTGAATTAGTCTTGTTAATTAAGGGGGCTAGATGTACTTTAGAATACTCTCCCTCCTCTTTCTTAAGTAGTGTGCAAATAGCTATGTTGCTAAGTAAAAAGAAATGGAGGAAGTATCTGATAGCTAACAACTAGTATATAGCTGCAACTCAAATGTTTCTTTGGAATCAAGGGGAAGAGATAGCTAAGCAAATTGTTGCTTGAGAAAGACGGGCTTAACTAGTTTGGTGTTTCAAGTTAGTATTTATAATGAAGGGAGTGTAGTGGTTAAACTTAATTGTCTATTATTATATGAGCATTCAATTTTTGAAACGTAGAGGGCTCTGAAAGAAATTAAGTTGATGGCCATGTCGATAGATATTGTTGAAATGCTTATGATAATCTATAAAAGTACTTTTCTCATGAATTAATAGGCTATTGTTGCATTATGTGGACCTAACTGCACAAATTATGCATGAGCTCGAGGTGCTATCATTCTCTAGGGGTTTATGAAGGTGGCATTGAATGCCCACTCTATGTGGACACCCAAAGGCGAGATCCGAAATTTGCGGATGGTTGGGTCACACCACCGTCCCCGATCCCGAATGAAATCTCTCACCTTCTCTAACATGAACCATGAAATTTTCAAGTGAGCAATTACTATCTTGCTCTTTATATATATTGTTTTACCCCAAAATAAGTACATTAATACATGAGAGTTAAGAGGAATATATATACATGAAACATAGAATAGAAATAGGGAGTCAGTCAAATTTCCTTCCTAATATACTATTCCGTCCAGTTTTTATTAGTTTACCCATTTTTTTTGGGCACATTTGCTGAGGCACTAATTTGAACCTTAATATCTCTAATTATTAATAAGCAAAAGTTACAAAAAGTTGATATTTGGATAATATACATTGAGACGAATCTAACAAGATCTCACACGACTATATTTTTCCTAAAGTACAAATAGCAGCGATAGTCAAAGTCATGTATGTGAATAATATCAAAAGTCAAGACGGGTAAACTAATAAAAACCGGAGGGAGCACTAGGTATTATGTATGTTTAACAACATCTCTTCCAAGTTTCCACTGAACCCACTGACTGTTGGAATTTATGAATAAAGTGGAACACTTGCTCCCTTATTACTCACCTAAGGCTAAGAATATAAACTACCAAACATTATCAGATTTCAATAGAATATGGTTTTAGCTGCTCACATCATATTCACTTCTCGACAAAATCTTTGAATAGAAAGACATGAGACAAGCCTAGAAGGAGACGAAAAGGTCTCAGGCTCAAGCACCCCATTTCTGCAAAAATTACAAACCCCAAGTCTGCAAAATAAACCCTCCATCCCCCTTTCTCTCTATTCTCTCTCCTCTCAGGGTAAAAGCTTTTTAGTAATCGACCATGATTCACCTCTTATTCTCACTAATCTTTATGGAATTGGCACTAATTCCGCTAGTTTTCTTCATAGACCGAGAGCAGGTTTGAGGAAGTTGGACAGTGAAGAGAGAGACGGTTGAATTAGGTTTGTGGAAGCTTAGTTTTAAAAAGCGCGCCTAGGCGCCAGGCGAGCTCGGGCGAGGAGAAAACGCCTCGACCAACCCGGGCGAGGCGAGCAACGAGAGGCGCAAGGAGGCGCGCGCTTTGTGCGCCTTTTCAAGAGGCGTAAGGCGCAGGAGGCGCTCGCCTTTGGGGCCGAGGTGCACGTGCAGTGCACCACCTCTTTTTGAAAAAACAACATTTTTAGGGTTTTGAAGGGGTCTTAATTGCTTGACCCTTCCTCTCGCCTTTCCACTGTGGAAACCCTAGATATACGTGCTGCTTCGACCGGTGGTCGCCTGTCGTTGATGGTTGCAATGTTCTCTCCGTCTCCTCGCCGGTGGTCGGCCGTCCAAGGTAAGTTATATTTTCTCGTCGGTTTTTCTTCTCATCTTCTCGTTCTCTTCTTCTCTTCGTTCTCTTCTTCTTCTACTGTCGTTCTCTTCTTATTCCTTTCTTTATCTCGTCTCTTTTCTTTTTGAGGGATTTGTCTCGTTTCTTCCTTTTTTTTGAGATATTTATCTCGTGATTCTCATCTCTTCCGTCTTTTTTTTTTCCCAATTTCTATCTTTTTTCTCACTTGATTTATTTCGTCTTTCTTCTTTCCCTTCCTCTTTCTTTCTTCTGTCTCACTTTATTCATTATTGTAAAGGCGGTGACTTTTCTTAGAGGCAGTGACCGTATTAGGCTTTTTATGTTTCCATTATTATATTATATATTGTTCCTACATTAATTAGTTTTTTGGAATATCATTTTGAATTGTAGTTTTTTTTAGGAATCATTTGAATTGTAGCTTTGTTGATGGATAATCTTGAAAAGTTTGTTTACTTTTCTTTCTACATTAGTACTTCGACTTGGTGCGGTATTCTAGCAATGAACTATGCTTTCTTATATCCTTTTATGGATCTTTAATATAATATTTATGCTTTGTTATAAATATTACAATGCTTCTATTTTTTATTTCTAAGTTTTTTGGCACCAAAGGTGCGCCTCGCCTACGGGATGCGTGCGCCTTCGTCTTGCGCCTCGCGCCTCGGTTCGCCTCGCGCCTTGCCCCTCGGTGCGCCTTGCGCCTTTTAAAACTAAGTGTGGAAGTGGGACAGTGAGTGAGTGAGTGAGAGACTCAACAGCGTGCAACAAGAAATTTTGATATTTTTTTTAATTTTGAAAATAATGGTTGGTCCTCGTAACCAACCAGGACCAAGGCTATCTCCGCCATTGTGGACAAGCATAGTAGAAATACTCCTCTTTTAGTTTTGCCTTCCATCTTTTGTGCCTCTCTCATTGTTAAGCCCCTTAACTAATACTTCCATGCATCATCTAGAATGATACCCCCCACCACATGGTATTTGGATTATGTTAGAACGAAATATGTTGTCAACATTGTCAAGTTTTGGAATTTCATCCAATAGGCAACTTTAGGGTGCTGATCTCTCTAGTTGTTGGTGTTACGTGTAGAAAGAGAGAGAAAGATTGAGAGTGAAAGGAGGGAACGCTAAAGGTAAAGGTTGTTGGAAGGCTTTGATCTCTCTAGTTGTTGGTGTTACGTGTAGAAAGAGAGAGAAAGATTGAGAGTGAAAGGAGGGAAAGCTAAAGGTAAAGGTTGTTGGAAGGCTATGTGATCCATCTTGGTTCTGAAGAGAATCAATATCTATGTTACTCCGACACGGATTCGGGTGTCGTATCCGAGTAGGGATCGGAGGATCCGACACTCTACTCCAAAAATTTGGCCGATACTCCGACACGGTCAAGAGAGTGTCTTGACCAACTTTTTCGACACGTCTATCAATTAAAGTGTCGAAAAAAAATTTACGGACACTTTATTTTTT
The DNA here is from genome assembly GCA_947648045.1 of Beta corolliflora. NCBI lineage: Eukaryota > Viridiplantae > Streptophyta > Magnoliopsida > Caryophyllales > Amaranthaceae > Beta > Beta corolliflora. The sequence continues at coordinate 57,860 of CANSZD010000096.1, read as the reverse complement.
TCATAAAAAAAGGAAAAGAAATTATTATTTTCTTACAAGTATCAAGTTTAGAAGAAAAAAAAAGACTAAGAATCAGTTTCTTCCTCTAAAATGTAAATAATGTTGAAACATTTATTATTTTCCTTTCTTTGTGACTTTCTTGTTTTCTTTTTACCTTGGGACCTACACTTGTACTTTCTTGAAAATCAGCCTATAACTTACTGGCAAAAGTTAAAGGACTGAGTCAAGAAGTCAAAAAAGCAAGAAAGAGGAAGTTGAAAAGTGTAACTTTATTTCACCCACTAACTTCTAATCTTTTATTAAAAAAAATCACCCACCAACTCATTACAAATCAATCACTCGAGAAACAGCAAATATAGAGGAGTGAAGACTGAAGATGCATGACCAGTGGCACCGTTGCCACCATATGCTCTCGCCGGAAAAAAATTCCGGCAGCCCAACACTTAAAAATCACACCAACCGACTCGCCTCATCCTCCTCAATAAAAGCCCCAACAATTTAGCTCTTGATTTGGTGAATTATATATCCAATTTCCAGATCTAGGGTTTACCATTTGAACCCTAGATCTGAAATTCTCTCTCCTCCTTTGCCAAACTCGACCCTTGATTGCCGACACTTTGTGGACACGCGTATCGACACCCATTCCCAGGCGTGTTGCGCGTCGTGTCGCACGTTGTGTCGAGTAGACACGCGACACTCGAGGTGGAAGAGGGTGTCGGAGTAACATAGATCAATGTATTCTCCTGCTTGTGGGCCTTGTGGTCGCCTTTTGGTGTATTTTATAGGAAGTGTTTTGATATGGCAATCAGATTCTAGTATGCCTAAAATCTAGCAGATTTATAGTTTGCAAATACTATACCATGGTTATACGGAGCTGCTGAACATGGCTAATGTCTCGTAAATAATGATCTAGGTTGCACCGAGTCAGGTAGGAGGACAAAATGGGTACGAGGATAGGGAGGGGAAAACACAAATCTGAAGATTATGGCACAAGTATGATACGCTATTAAGTGAAGAACTTGTATCGTCCCATAAATGTATCAATTATTGATGACGGGCACGGGGCATCAAGTGAAGTACCTGTGCTACATAGATAATGATAGATCTTAAACTCTACCCCGTACTCATGTTTGATCTACCCCAAGTCTGGTGACTGGATCTGAAGGACCTTAGGTCTTGTATCTATATACTTGGATGTCTCGGGCACAGCACCTTTGAAGTTTTTTTTTTTGCTTTATGTAGTCATGCTAAATGTCTTGTAAGATAAATTGGTTTCCATAATTTGTTGCTGATTGTGATGGGTCTTCTACATCTGTTGATATTAATTTTGCTATTGTTGGCTCATTAGTAGTGGAAAAGCATGATTGGCTGGGGAATATGCTTTACTAAGAAGTTTGACATGAGGTTCTGTGTCAAAAGTCACTAATCTTATCCTTCATTTTGTAAGAGGGTCATCCTTATAAGTTAAGCATTTTGTATAGGTTATTACTCTTAGTGTGTTTCTGTGTATGAGGTTCATTCTCCAGGTCCATTCGTTTACCTGAGGCTTGTCTTATAGTTTTGTATGTTCTTCTAATCTATTGTATACAATTATCTGCACATCAAGATCAGAGATGTATTTGGGGTTGCCAACCTTATTATGATATGGGGTTTTGCTTCCAAATTTACTTCATTTTTCTTCCTTTTTGTGGAACGCGCATCTCCAGTAGAAGTTAATCATTCAGTGGAGAGATTATTGTCGTGTGTTACTGTGAATTAGGTTTGTTTTGTAGGTATCATCTTTGACCTTGGGCTTGTCTGTTCATTTACGGCCTTCACGAAAAAACAATTTGTGTGTTCTCTCATACAATCATCTGTATTCATGATCAAGTGGCAAGGAAAGCTGATTTTCATTTGTTTTGATAAATATGTTCTTAGGCTAGTAAGTGAGGTTTCTTTTGTTTATATTGAGGATAGAGCTATGCTTAAATCATAAAAACAATTGTGGTGCTTCATTCCTTATCGTCATTTACGATGACAATATACTAATGCAGATTTAATATGAATTTACGTTTATAAAGCGTTGCTTTTGTTTGGTTCATCATTGCCATGAATGGTCACTAGTTTGTCACAAGGCTGCACCCTGAATGTGTGCCAAGTGCAAAATCAAATGGTTTCTGCTCTTTATTTTCTCAAATTACTGTACACACATTCTGGTGCCTTTTGCATTTGTCTCATTTACAATGACAATATACCAGATATGCAGATGTAATATATGAATTTACGTTGTTTTATTGGTTTTATCATTGCTGTGAACACTTACTGCTGGTTCTTATCACAAGGCTGGACCTTGAATGTGTTCCAAGTGCAAAATGTAATGCTTTTTGCGCTTTATTTCCGCAAATTAATTTAGATAAGTTATATCCAGAGTTCATGCTCTCTAGCAGGCTCATGAACCTGCTATATTTATTTTAGTTTATAATAGGACTAACTCGTGACCTGTAATCTTAATTTTTAGCTTATTTTTCTAAATCATTTATATTCGAAATTTAGGAACTTCTTATCAATTCAGTCTGTACTTGCGTGAGACTAGCCTATCAACCAGCTTGAAATACGATTGGTGCTGGTATTTGGGCTGGATTTTGTGAACTTTTTTTTTCCTTTTCCTTCTGTAAGTTGGTGTGTGATCTAATAATATGTCAGAAGAACTTGAGTTATGCTTTCTCCGACTCTTTTGGTATTGGAAATTACAGGTCATCCAAAGAATTCCCAGATGTGCATGCTCTTATTATGCATGCTTACAACTCAGATAATGCTGATTTGCGTGTGGATCACCTGGGCTTGCACAAAGCTCTCTGTACGTTAATGGGGTGGAATTACTTGAGGCCTCCTGATAACTCCAGGGCCTATCAAATTCTGCCTGCTGAAGAAGTGGCTGCAAATCAGGATGATTTGGTCATGTGGCCACCCATGGTGATTATTAATAACACAAATACTGGCAAGGGTAAAGATGGGCGCATGGAGGGTTTGGGAAATAAGGCTATGGATAGTAAACTTAGAGGTACTAATGCACCCTCTGCTTACTATATGGATACTATGTCTGCCTGTAGTGGTAACATGTCCTCTTTTTGTTCTCTGCTATCGCTCCATAATATAATGTCAGACCTTTTGACTAATTATAAATTACAGAATTGTCAGGATCCTTACTGCTGGAGACCTGGATTTCATTTATTTGACGTCCAGATCTGATTACGTCTGTGGGTTACAGACTTCTTTGTTGATTGTTGGTGTTCTCACCTGCCTCTTAAATGGAACAGCTGCTAATTTTTTGCTGTCCTCACATAGACTTATGTGCCTTTTATATTCGGTATTGGAGGTTTCTCCATATCCAAAATATCTGCAGTTAAGTTTTATGTGCTCTTGAAGTCTCTTAGAGGTCTTCAAGTATGCAACTGCGTTTGCGGATCCCTTATATCTATATCTTTTTGGATGTTCTCTTGATAACAAGTTGTATCTACTGTTTCCTTCCAAGTCATCTGTGATCTGACATAAGGTTTTCTTGCTTTTCTTCTTTTGCATTTACTAGAGCTATCTGAACTCATTTGCTGACCTGTCTTTGGCACTTGTATAGCTTTTAAATTCATCAGCAGATAGCAGATTATAGATGGCTACATGACTCTGGGAATACTGATAAGAAATAAATGAAAGTCACAAGCAAATCGCTGTGCAATGAACTGATATAAAGGAGAGGGGCTTTTTAGGAAATAGATTTATATTGATAGTAGCTTGAAGAAGAAGATAGTTAAGGACATAGTTTGTTGGCGTAGAAAGCCCTTTAAATAAGGCAGATTAGAGAGAAAAAAGTATATTGAATATTGTTGAGAATTTTGGTGAGCTTTTAAGAGTTCATTTGGGAGAGAATCATGCCTCTCAAGTCTCGTAAGCATGATGCAAAATAACGGCTGTAACGGTTCGGTTCGGTTCGCCCGAGTTGTAATGGATTTCAACTCTAGCGAACCGAACTCTACCGGTTCAGAACGCCGTGTTGAAAAACTTCGAGATAACGGCCGAACCAACTGCGACGAGAAAGTAATGCCCGCATTTTCCGTGTTAGAACGCGAAAAGCTTAAAAAAAACTGAAATACTAACCAGATCTGAAAAAGTTAGCACCTTTATTGTTGAAGACGACACAAAAAATTGAAAGAAGAAGATCTTGAAGCGAAGTTCAGAGGCTTGAGAGGAAGAAGCGAAGAAGAAAGCCAAAGAGTCTAGAGGAGAGGGAGAGGGAGAGGGGAGAGAGGAGAGAGTCGTGATGTAAATGCCGTGTAATTGGATTTTGAAAGCCACATTTTTTTTTTTTTTTTTAACAAAGATCAAAGCCCACGGCCCTACACTACTAATATACTACAGTACTAGTAATAATTATTAATGGAAAGGTGAGGATTTGTGGACTGTGGTCCTAACTCCTCAGCAGTCAACACCTATATTAATGCATGAATGTGTTTCACTTTTAATTTAATTCTATTACTAATTTTTTTTAATATAATATATTGATCTTTTAATTCTTTGACATAGTATGATAATTATGAATAGTGAATATTAGAATAGAATTAAAAATTTACAATTTATATATATTCTATCATAATAATATTAGGGAACTGTGACACCTCAACCCACCAAACCATTGCTGACGTATGTGAGGCGCCACAAGAAAGGGTGAATGAGGTATTGATCATTACGTGGGTAGTGGAAGGAATATTTGGAAGGGGATATTTTGCTGAAATAAAGGAGATTTGTCAGAAGTTAGTTATGGAGAAGAAAGAAGTTGTATATATAGAGGAGAATAGGATCATTGAGAAAAGTGTAAGGAAGTTTACTTGGGAGAGAAGGGAGCCTCTCGAATGCTCACCAGTATCTTGTAGCTTTGCTTGTTTTTCACATCAATATAATTATCTCTGAATTCCCTAAGTTAACTCTCAAATTCTGCAATCTTTGTTTTATCTTTCAGTATCTTGCTTGTTGAATTGGAAGCCATTACAATGTGGTAATTTGGTGGAGCAGGTTTCCACATGTAATGTACGGTGAATCAGTGAGAATGAAATGAGTATTAATTTATTCGAGGCTATATGGTCGTTATGGCTTCTAACTTAGGTATATTGGTCTTAGTGCAGTTTTTGATGTAATGGTCCAGATAACTTAATGCATTGATTTTAGAAGCTCCCAATGCTTGTTCTTTTGGAGCCATTTTTGTAGTACTGAGCTTCATATAAGTTTAAAGTAGCTTGTATATTGGAGGCATCTTTTAGCACTTGGATTAGTAGTCTCACCTTGAAGAGTCCACCACGATAAAGGGACTTTGTTCTTCATCAGACGCTTGTACAAATTAAATTACTGCAACAACTTGAGCAAGTGGCTTACTAGGCACTTATATCAGGTTACTTGTTTGTCTATCCCTAATGTATTAGTATTTTGGTTTCTCCTGCTGACTTGTGATTCCTTGGTATACACGTCTCCATATACTCTAGGCAAAACAACCTACCTGATAGCAACACGTTCATAGTAACCCTAAACATGGAACTATGGAAGGTATGAGATTTGACGAGCTGATCTGCTTGAGGAAGTGGATTCTGAATGAAATCTAGATGGATTATATTCTTGAAAGCTGACTTAAATTGAACCAAATTCGTGTTAGCGGGGAAGCTCTGTTAGTCTAACTATGCAGCTTGTAATAGTTGCTATACCCAAATCCAATCAACCTTATATATAGGAACCTTGACTCACTTATTTATAATTTGGCATTATATGGTCTGATTACTGATAAGTGGTGATTTATGAGGCTCAACATGTCATGGACATGTGTCATACATATGTGCTTGTGCCTTGTTCTGCCTAAGATGTGTTATGCATACACAACTTAAGCCCTTTTGTGCTTTTCCCTTTTCTGTACACACCCAAATATCCAACTTTGCTGTCATTTGTGTTTTATGTTAAATTTGAAACTAAAGTTTTTCGATCGCCTTCCAGTCTCCATTCTCTTGACTTGTCAGTATGCAGGTCATGTATGTAGCTTAGTAGAGTTCAAAGAAGAATATTTTTATCCTTATATTCTTTTGACCATAAGCTTGTTTGACATAAATAGCTGTTAGTTGATAACAGTTAGAAGTCAAAATAGAGTGTTACTGAAAGAATTAGGGGGTGTTTGTTTTGGGGGCTTCAAGAAAGGGTAAGGGAAAGAAAGGTCTTGATTCCCGTTCTTGGTGTTCGTTGTCATTTTTATCACTCCCTTGCCTCTCCTTTCTGGGAACTCCTCCACATCCACCCCCTCACCCCCTGTCCCCTAAGGTTTCACTTACCCTTTCTCTCCTCTACTCTATGGTCACTTTAACCTATCATTGACCGCCATGTTGAACACGACATTTACTCCACGACCACCGCCTGAACCCACCTACCCAACCACCAGCTCTGCCTCGTCGCCTTTCCAACCACCTCAAAAACCCCACCAGCCACCCCAACCAAACACCAACAACAAAACCACCAACCCATGGAACCCACCCACCCAAAACCACCAACCGCCACCGAGATGCGAAATCCACCACCCATCACCTGAAAATACCTACCACCCACTCCAAAATTACTAACCACCACCAAAATACGAAACCTAACAATGAAATACACAACTCACAACCTACCCCAGAACCACCAACCACCACCAAAACATGAATCCCGCCTGTGAAATCCACCACCCACCACCGAATTCACCCCCACCACCAAGACCATCATCCACTCACAAACCCAAAAATTTGTAAAAAAAGAATCGGAAAATATATCTTCCTGCAATTAATCATGGCTTTATATTGTCAATTTCGACATTTTCATGATCAAATTGGCCCCTTAAAACCTCAAATTCGACCTTTGTTACATAAGAGAAGGAATGTGGAGAAGACGGCGGTGGCGGCAATGGGAAGGTGGCGACGGCGTACCGGGAAGGCTAGGGATGGCAGCGGTACTTGGTGGGAGGGGTGATTATGATGTTGCAATGGTGGGAAAATGGTCAGAGGAGGAAGAAGGATTGAATGGCCATATACCATCCGAACAACACTTCAAATCTAAGGGTTTTACTTTCCTTTCCCCCTCTATCCCCTCCTTGGTTCCATTCCCTTTACCCCCGTGGACACCGAACATTCTCTTAGTGTCCATAAACCTAGTTATTGGATTAGTAACAATAAAATACGACGTTCTACCTCCAAAAGCTTCTATTAGCTTAACCAAAACACTACATCGGACACTGAAGCTTCCTAATTCACTACTTCTCCAAATTTTAATTTGCAACTTCAGAAAATGTTACTTAAAAAGCTGTCGCAGAACTGGGCTAGATCATGTTAATATAATCACTGGTGTCCCTTGTAAGCTCAGTGTATATTTGAGTTTTGAGATGTATGGGTGGGTATAGTCTAAATTATTATAGTTAAGTCACCACTCTTGGTGATTGCAGTCCAAGTTTATAAAAGAAATATCTGGCTTTTGGTCATTCATAGTTTCGTACTGTCAGCTACAATTGTAATTATTCACTTTTACCTTTCCACCGAGCTTTTCTTGTTCTGGAGGAGGGGGGGGGTGGGGTGGTGGTTTTGCATATAGGGTGGATGGCCTTTGTTAACTGATCTTTGGGATTAGCACTATTACACGACTGCACTTAGCTACTCCTGATGCTAGATGTTTTTGTCTATGATGTGATCATTTATGGTGGAAACTTACAAGGAATCCTGTCCTAAATCCTAAATTTATGTCCTGTATACATCTTTCATTTTCTGACTTTCAGATTTCTGTAAGACTTGGTCGTTTAAAATTCTATTCTGTATCTGTTGAAACTTTATAGCCGATATGAGTTTGTGGTTGAAGTTTGATATGTTAGTTGTTTAAATTATGCATCTGATATGTTGGTGCTCTTTGGACCACTGAACAGCAATGATATGTATATGTGGAATTCACCTCTCTTTCTGATGCAGGAGCAGCCAGATTCAAACTCTGTCGAAGAGTCCTAGTTTTGTTAAGATTCTACGTATCTTAGTATTTTAGTAATTTAAGGTCTTTTGTAAAGAGTCCAACTTAAAGTGGAATTCTTAGTTACCCTCTCCTAGTGAAACTCTTAGAGTCATTGTCCAATTAATCGTTTTTTGCTTGTAGGATTTTACTATTTTACTTGGAAGTTGGAATAGGTTTTGTTTGCTTTGAGCTTATTAGAGTTCTGGTTTGAATAAGAATCGCTAGTCTTATATGCACGCGATGCGTGCGAAAGTAAGTAGAAAGTTAAATTGCGTAATTACATCAATCCAAATTCCTTGTTTTTAATTAAAAAATGAAAGTTAAGAAAGTTAAGAAACTGCCTTGAAATTTGATAGGTTTACCGTGTAACTTGGCGTTGTTTTTTTTCTAAAAAAAAATTGGTAAAGATGAGTTTAGTTGTTTTTATTTGAGGGTATATTTGAATTTAAGGTTTACACGAGTCCTCCCCTCTTCCCTTATATAATAAAGATAACTAACCACATGGTTTGTTAGGCGTGTGATTTGATTAGTATTAGGTTTTCTACTTCAGGATTAGGATTGTTTTAAGAGTTTGTATAGCTTTAGTTTCCTATTTTGATTTAGTCTTGTAGTGCCTATCTGAATGGCAAGCTATTCATGAATAAAGCGGTTGCTTTACTTGGTAGAACACCGAAAATATACTTGTTAAGACTTGTGTGAATATCCTAGTTGCGTTTAAAGAGAGAACCTCCTATTCTTGAGAGAATTGAAATATTGTCATCCATCTATCCACCATTAGTTTTAAGTTCCTAAATATTGAACTTTGAAGCTAATATCTATCAAAATCCTGACTTAGATCTCAAAGTTTCTTTTGGAGTTTTCTTTCTTGGATTTTGGACACGAATCCACATCACTTTCCTAGACCTTGTGAAAATACTATTTATGCCTGGTACTGTAAGCTCATTTTTCCATGAATAATTGCTTTTCATTATGTGTTTATTCGTTTGTATGGTGATTTGAGCATAGGTTGCCTGTTTCTTGCTGCCATTTTAAGCACACTGTGAACTATATCATGTGATCCTGTTTACATGATACAGTTCGCAGTGTGCTTAAAAAAATGTGATCCTGTTTACATTAAGGTTATGATCTTGAATCTATTGATCCAGCACAATGATACTGTAACTTGATAAATTAGGGAGTTATGTCAAATCTAGAATATAGGTGTTAAAACTCTTAGTGAATAAAAGTGAGCCTAGGCAAGAGGCGCAGCCTTGGTCACAGCACATTGAATCGTGCTCCTTCCGTCTTCTTCTTAAGCATCAAGCTCGGAAGCAACGAGCGCAGACCTAGGGCCAAACAGGAATGAGGCTGCAAGGAATCAGAATGGAGTCACCACTAAGCCGTTAATTACCTATGTGAGAAGGGGTAAAAAGGGCAGGGCACAACAATTAGCCACCTCACCTACTGCAACATCACAATTGGTTATGGGCCAGGAATATTCTACAGGGTAGTGCTGTGATTTACTGTCACCACTGACAGATTGGTTATTGTACATATTATCTGAGGATGAGAGTATAAATAAGAGCTGAGGTGAGAAATGAAAATATCATCTGGAATTTTGTAATAGAAAGTGACGTTTCTTTGGAGAGTCCTTGCCTCTCGAAGAGTGAGGGTTGTACTTGGTAATTTTTCCTTGGTATTTATCAATACAACTACCTATCCCCTTGATTCTGCTCTAATTCTCCTGTTAATTTCTTGCTGTACCTGTTGATTTACACCAAACCTGGTATCAGAGCAAGGTTGGGTGACCGGATAAAAAAAAAAAAAATGGCTCCGACTCACCAGCAACGTATCGAAACTCTGGAGGAAGGGCTTGCCGGAATCCAGACCTCGGTGAACGAGATAGTAATGACGCAGCAGTCATGGTGGAAAAGCTAACCACCAACTTGGAAGAGGCTGCACGAGAGGATGGAAGGGAGGGTGGTCCGAGCGCGTGAGACCCAGGACGCGTTGATCGCTCGGATGAGAGAAGATCGGCGCAAGTTTCAGAGCGGAAATAAGGGAAACCTTGCTAGCGCTAAAAAACACCACCCCTTCTTCGTCGGAAACTCTCCCGGGGTTTCCGAATGCGAGGAGACCTGGGGGAAACGGAGATATCAAATGAGGGTTTTGTTGGGGAAGAAACACCGACAAGTGGAGGCACAAACGTCTCGGACCTACCAATATTTGACGGAACCAACCCCGATGGTTGGATTATGAGAGCTGAACGATTTTTCAAGTTTTACCGGCTCGAACCCGCCGAAAAACTTGAAGCAGCGAGTGGTGGCGCTTGACGGTGACGCGTTGCTGTGGTTCCGGTGGGAACACGGGCGTCGGCCGGTGCTTCGTTGGGGAGGAACTAAAAGGTGCTCCTCAACCGCTTTCGGCCGGCCGGACAAGGGTCTCTTCATGAGCAATGGTTGTCTCTACAAAGAAGGTAATGACACAATGGGGGGATTATCGGAGAAAATTCATACGGTTAATGGCCCCTCTTTTAGGCGTACTGAAGAGATAGCTAGAGGCCGATATTTAATTGGGCTTAGGGCAGAAATCCAAGCTGAGGTCGGGTTGCATAAGCCCAGAACCCTAGAAGCAGCTATGGAAATATCCTTGAGAGCCGAAGAAAAGATGGACCAGGTTCAAGACCATTGGGCCTAACTACCATTCCCTCAAACCTACTACCCCAAACTCCCCATTCTCACAAAAAAATACCCGACCCACAACCGTACATCCTAAAAACAGCTTTCCTAGTATCCAAAACCCAAAAGTATCCACTCTCTCAACCACACAATATCAAAACCCACCTGCCACGTATTTCCCAACTTCATCTCTCCCAAACAGAACTACCCAAAGACCTACCCATAGCCAAACCAATGGGAGAACTACGAAAGCTCGGTGAGATCGAACTCCAACACAAGCGAGAGAAAGGCTTGTGTTTCCGCCGCGATGACAAGTGGCACCCTGGTCATCGTTGCTCGGAAAAAAGAGCCGAGCGTCCTCCTAACCTAGGTGAAGAAGGGACCTATGGTGATGTTGACGGTGTAGCACAAGAAGAGGATGAAACCCCTCCACCCATCTCCAAACGGAAATTTCCTTAAATTCAGTTATGGGTTTCTGACACACCCCAAACTTTGAAGCTTAAAGGGAGAGTCAACCACCAGGGCGTGGTGGTTATGGTGGACCCGGGGCCACCCATAATTTTATCTCTCACCACCGTTCGAAATTGGGCATTCCGGCCACTCCAACGCAGGATTTGGCGTAACACTTGGCACCGGAGAAGCGGTCATGGGCCAAGGAGAATGTAAATCGTGCTCCTCCACCTACAGGGGACTTGATGTCATTGAAGATTATTTGCCACCGAACTTAGGTAACTCGATCTTATCTTAGGTATTCAATGGCTAGCTAAATTAGGTACCATGACTGCTAATTGGAGAACACAAAGCCTGAAATTTAACATTGTGATGAGTCTGTCACGTTGAGGGGTGACCCGTCCCTCGGCAAATCCTTGATATCTCTCAAAGCTATGATGAGAACCTTAGCCAAAGAGGGTGGGGGCTTCTTGGTTGAATTGAATCGGATGGAGAACTTACCACCACAAAACAAACCCGACCCTTTAACCGGTGCCCCTCTCTACATTCAAACTACTCTCTCGGACTACCACCACATATTCTCTCTACCCACGAGGCCTTCCCCCTATCCGTGGTCATGAACACCCCATTATCCTTAAAGACGGCACCGACCCCATAAGTGTCCGCCCTACCGATACCCCCAAATCCAAAAAGATGAAATCGAACACACGATTGATGATATGCTCCAAGCCGAATCATAAGGCCCTCCACTAGCCCCTTTTCAAGCCCGATTTTGTTGGTAAAAAAAAAGACGGGTCTTGGCGATTTTGCATTGATTACAGAGCGTTAAACAAAGCCACCGTTCCCGATAAATATCCCATACCCATCATTGATGAGCTTCTTGACGAGCTCGAGGAGCATCGGTTTTTACCAAACCTGGACCTCAAGTCCTAAGTTATCACCAAATCCGGATGAAAGCCGAGATGAACATAAAACGGCTTTCCGAACACACCAAGGCCATTATGAATTTCTAGTAATGCCTTTCGGGCTTACTAACGCCCCCGCTACCTTCCAATCCTTGATGAATGAGGTTTTTAAACCTTTTCTCCGCAAATTCGTCTTGGTGTTTTTCGACGATATCTTAATCTACTGCCCCAAACACCGACCTCCACAAAGAACACCTCTCCCTTGTCCTAAACCAACTCCACAAGCATCACCTTTTTGCTAACCCAAGTAAGTGTGAATTCGGTAAGGAAGAAATCGCTTACCTGGGGCATATTATTACAGCAACTAGGGTCTCTCAGAGACCAAGGCAAAATCAAGGCCATGTTATCATGGCCGATTCCACGAATCTCAAGTCTCTTAGGGGTTTTACGGGCCTCACGGGGTATTACCGGAAATTTGTTGCAGGTTATGCCAAAATAGCAGCCCCTCTTACTCATCAATTGAAGAAGGATAATTTTTTGTGGAACGCAGAAGCTACGGCTGCCTTTGAAGCCCTCAAACTCGCCATGACTTCAGTCCCTACATTGGTACTCCCGGATTTCACAAAGATCTTCACCGTTGAAACGGATGCTTCGAGTTTCGGGTTAGGGGGCTGTACTCTCCCAAGACGATCATCCCGTGGCTTTCTTTAGCCAAACATTAGGGCAACGCGCTAAACTCAAATCAATCTATGAAAAAGAGTTAATGGCGATTGTGCTAGCGGTGTTGAAATGGAGGCACTACCTCCTTGGGCGACGGTTTCTCATTAAAACCGACCAACAAAGTTTGAAATTTTTGATGGAACAACGGGAGATTGGGCCGGAGTACCAAAGATGGGTTAGCAAACTCATGGGATTCACTTTCGATATCATCTACAGGTCGGGTTCTACAAACATAGTGGCCGATGCCCTGTCACGGCAGGACCCCTCTGTTGCAGAGTTGGGAGCCCTCCTTACTACCTGCCATGTGCCTTGGGAACAGATCCAAGCACAAATTAAGCAAGACCCATTCATTGTCCAGCTCACGCAGGATATCCAAGAGGCAAAACCAGTTCCTAAGGGGTATACTCTCCTCCATGGAACACTTTTCTATAAGGGAAGATTAGTGATCCCCAAGGGATCTTCCTTGGTTCCTACATTGTTAAAAGAATACCATGACTCCTTAGTAGGGGGCCATTCGGGGGATTTAAAAACATATCGAGGCTCGCTAGCGAGTGGTATTGGCCCGGGATGAGACGAGATGTAGCCCGATATGTGCTCGCATGTCACACATGTCAACAAAACAAACATTCTTCGCTGAGCCCAGGAGGTTTGCTCCAACCTCTACCCATCCCCAACAAGGTGTGGGAAGATATCAGCCTTGACTTCGTGGAGGGGCTGCCGAGGTCCAAGGGTTATGACACGATCTTAGTGGTGGTCGACCGACTCACCAAATATGGCCATTTCTTATGCCTCAAGCACCCGTTCTCAGCCCCATCTGTGGCAGCTCTCTTTGTCAAGGAGATAGTCAGATTACATGGGCTGCCCACCTCAATTGTTTCTGACAGGGACAAAATTTTTCTTAGTTCCTTTTGGAAGGAGTTATTCAGGCTACAAGGGACATCCTTACAGCGTAGCACAGCCTACCATCCACAATCGGATGGCCAAACCGAAGTGGTGAATAAGAGTGTGGAATCTTACTTGCGGTGCTTTGTGAATGGCAGGCCTAGCTCATGGTCTCAGTGGCTCCATTGGGCAGAGTATTGGTACAACACTAGCTTCCATTCTTCCACACAATGCACACCTTTCAAGGCTCTTTATGGTCGGGACCCTCCCTCCATCATCAGATTTGTGCCTGGACAAACAGCAATTTCATCCTTGGAAGAGCAAATGATTGAAAGAGATGCAGTGTTGGATGATCTCAAAACTCACTTGCTGCGAGCTCAACACAAAATGAAGATGTATGCAGATGGTAAGAGGCGTGAATTGGAGTTTGCGGTGGGGAATATGTCTACCTCAAGCTCCAGCCATATAGGCAACGTTCCTTATCTCATCACAACAATGAGAAACTCTCTCCCCGCTATTTTGGGCCTTTCCAGATCATCCAAAGAGTCGCGTCAGTGGCTTACAAACTCCACTTACCTCCAGATTCGCGAATACATCCGGTTTTTCACGTCTCTCAACTGAAACAATCTGTGGGTCCACTTCCTACTTCGCCTACTATTCCTCCACAGCTCACTCCTGACCTTGTGTTGGAAGTACAACCTGAATCTCTCTTGGATTTCAGGACTGCAGGTGACCGCAGTGCACCAGCCCCTCAGGTGCTCATTAAGTGGCAGCACTTGCCAGCATACGAAGCTACATGGGAGGATTTCGCCACTGTGAATTCCAGGTTTCCCTCCTTCCACCTTGAGGACAAGGTGGCTCTTTGGGAGCGGAGTAATGCAAGGAATCAGAATGGAGTCACCACTAAGCCGTTAATTACCTATGTGAGAAGGGGTAAAAAGGGCAGGGCACAATAATTAGCCACCTCACCTACTGCAACATCACAATTGGTTATGGGCCAGGAATATTCTACAGGGTAGTGCTGTGATTTACTGTCACCACTGACAGATTGGTTATTGTACATATTATCTGAGGATGAGAGTATAAATAAGAGCTGAGGTGAGAAATGAAAATATCATCTGGAATTTTGTAATAGAAAGTGACGTTTCTTTGGAGAGTCCTTGCCTCTCGAAGAGTGAGGGTTGTACTTGGTAATTTTTCCTTGGTATTTATCAATACAACTACCTATCCCCTTGATTCTGCTCTAATTCTCCTGTTAATTTCTTGCTGTACCTGTTGATTTACACCAGAGGCATTCTCCCCGGGCTCGGGAAGTTGGAGGCAATATCTAAACCTCCCTTTCGAGCGGCCGGCATCAAGGCATGCTGTGTACTGCCTTGGGTGCTTTTATTCTAGAGGTCTTAGAGAGAGTGGAGATGTGTGTTGAAAACTACGAGAAGACCAAGTTTACTGGGGATTTAAGTTTCCAAGTAAAGCCATCAGTTAATTGCATGAATTTGCATTGATTTGAACCCTATATCAATAGCCCTAATTAGGCAAAAAAAACTTTTTTCGGAGGCAAGTAGAGAAATGTAAATTGGTTGTCGCCAGCTTTTTAGTTTATGATAGAGATTGGGGTGAGCCTTCTCCTATTATCTCCTGCAAATGCAACCTTAATGGGATCAAGGTCTTTTGAGCTTTATGATTCTCTCTTTATCTCTCTGTGTTCTTCTCTGTTTCTCTCCTCTCTCTCTCACTCTCTCTCTCTCTCTCTCTACATTGTTTCTTTCTGTCACTTTTGTTTCTTCCGTCTTCTTCCTTTCTTCCTCTTCAATCTGCAGGTTGCGACTCTTAATTTCATTTTTCTACTCCTCTTCGACCTATATGGTGGTGGATTTAAAAGAATACGAATACTGAAATGAGACTGGTGCATAATAAATTATTGTATGACGAGGTAATCTTTGCCCAAAAGGGGTCACCTACATAAAAGTGACCTTTTTAAAGTAAAAAGTACCCTCTTCTAGAAGTGACCCCTTTTAACTTGCAAAGTGCAACGTTTTAGGCTAAAAGTGAAATGGTTTTACAATGAATGTATCATGCACTCAGTGCACGCAAGATTTGTTGTTAAAAGAAGTCTGCTTTTTCTTTTGTTCTTAGCTCGGCAGGTGAACCTTGTGTCTAGTCTTCAAGAACCCTTTGCTTATTGGCACACCTCGCTGCCAAAACATTAAGGTTAAGCACTAGATTTGTTTATTCGACAGAAAAAGTTGAACAATAGGTAGATATGATCAGGCTCACTCACAGGAAAACTGCTGAATACTGCTAACATCAAGGAGCAGTGGCAGTAGCAGCAAGAACCAATGCGTATGAATCCTGGCAATTTATTTGATTTGTGGTGGCCATTTTGCAGAGGACATCTCAGTTTTGCGTCTTCTTTGTATATGAAAGCCTGCTGGTCTTTACAAGGAAGATCACAGATTGAAAGATGAAATGCGCTTGCTAATATTGGCCCAGTTATATTTGGGGATTTGACTGCTTTCTATACGGCTGTTTTTTGTATTAGAATACCTCATGATATATCGCAGATTTTATGGGATTACTATAACCAATTGATTTATCAAACAGCCTAGCTATTATACACATCTTATTTCAAGTATAGTATAGAACCCCCCTCCCCTACCTTTAATCAGCAGTTAAGCTTTTGAGAAAGGAGTTGAACTTTATGGGACTATCTTCTGGTCTTCTGCATTGTAAGCTTCCTGTTAAATTTACTGTTCTATCTGATGCCATTAGTAAAGTAGGAGCTTGAGCTTTGTGGACTGTTATATTGATTTTGATCCCCCCACACTCGCCCCGTTCAATTTCCGATAGCAATTAAATGAGGGCTATCTAAAAGTTTTTTTTGGATTAGGAAATGCGCATTTTTAAGTTTGCGATCTGCCATTACCTTGAAGGAAACTAGCCCTTGAAATAATAGGAAGGAATGTGAAAGGAGCTGGTAACTAAAATCACATAGAATGTAGCTAATTATATGTTCATGTGGTGATCACTGTTCGTGTATATCATTATTTATTCATGGTTGATATCATCTTCCAGATCTAGGATTCTCCGGGGGCAAGTCGAAGTCCTTGTATAGTAGAGATGGCCATCTTGGCGTTACTCTAATCAAGTTTGCTAGTGACCAGTCTGGCCTGAAGGAAGCCATGCGATTGGCGGATCACTTTGCAAAGGATCACCATGGGCGCAGAGACTGGGCCCACGTGCAATCTACAGCTGCTGGCAGGGATGAGGAGAGCAATCCAAATCTTGTGATGGTGGATCTGAGGACAGGGGAAAGGAGGAGAATTCTGTATGGATATCTTGCTACCGCATCTGATCTGGACAAAGTGGATTTTGAAACACGAAAGAAGGTTGTCATTGAAAGCAAGCACGAGAAACTCCAACCATCCAAGTGATTTTAAGTAAGTTCTCAAAATATCTATTTATCTTCATACTATGATGCGAGGGTTTAAGTCTTTAAGAACAAAAAAATCTCTTATAATTTAATGAAAAGGTCTCTTGGTCATGTGAAATTCTGGTTGATCCCAGTCCAGCTATGGTTGGACCTTTGATTAAAGATCATAAATGTGGCATTTCTTTTAAATTAATGATGATCTTATGAAAATAAGTATTTATTAATATGTAAATTAATTCATTAAAGTTGACGCGAGCTTTGACTGCCACAAGTTGATCTGGCTTTACATCTCGCGAATGGATGCAGTACTCTTTTATTAACCCTCTTGAAGATTGATTTTTTTTTTTATTATTAATTTTTTTTTATTATTAATTTTTTTTTTGAAGGGGTAAATAATCCCTCTTGAAGATTTAGTTTTAACAGTCTATTGGTGTTATGCAGTGCTTTGTTCCTGTTGTGGTTAATGACATTAAGCAGGTGCCAAGTCTTCGGTAGCAGCTTCCGTTTATGTCATTATTGCAGTATAGTAAAGCACAGCTTTTACTGGCTGTTGATGAGGATTGACAACTTAGATTCGTAATTATGTGGGAATGCTGAAGTAGAGGTTTATCTCTTTGTTTTCCCCCCTGTTTTATCTTCTGCAAAAGCCGTGAGAGTGCTCGATTACTGACCTGTATGTTGATTGGAAATTGACCGGTAATATGGGCGAGCAAAGTAGGCTTCAATTTTTCCTTCAAGATAGCTAATGCATGTGACTTTTTACGTAGGGTTAGCTAGGGCTTTGTAATGACGATTATTATGGCGATTGGCAAGTGTTGTAAAAAATTGTTACTTTGTGCATGTGAGGAATATTTATAGGCAAATAATCACAATTTAATCAAAAGTATGCTTTGTTTATAGCTATTAGGTGTGAACATGACTATCTTCTATAGGCATAGAGGTTAGCAAATGGAAGTTCTCACTGCGATAGTGCGATAGTGCTAAAAAGAACTGCTAAAATTGTTCCTCTGTTTTTTTAATAGATGCATTATATTGATTTGGTATACTTGTTGATGCACATATTTGACCATCAATATCTTCAATTATATATTATTAAAAATTATGAAAAAGTAATATTTAGAAATATGCATTGAGATTAACCTATCAACAATAAAAAATATGACAATTTTCTTTATTAATTAGTAATTATAGATGGTAAAAGTTGATATTTAAATAGTGTAAAACGTTAATATGATACATCTATTAAAAAACAAAGGAAGTATGTTTTGAGCACACGTACATTCAATAATTTGAGTAGATTGGTTCAGGGGTGCATCCATGTAGGATTTTTGGTGGCACAAGCCATTCCACACTATTTTTAAAAAAAGTTGAGTTATTAAAAGAAAGTAAAAGAAAAAAAGAAAAAACCTTTAATGCAATATCTATGAAGTATTCTAACCTAATTACAAATCCCAAAACCTAAATAAGCATAAAAGTTACCGACATATGAGGAGAGAGAGGGAGAAAAGGTGAAGAAACACGCTTAGTGAGTCTACTGACGTGAGTGTCATACGAGGAGAGAGAGGCCATTGTCACAGTGTCACAACTTTGCCAGTAGGCCACAGTGTTGCCTATCACACTCAGAATGCCGCATCTCAGGCCCCCACACTACTGATTTCCCATTTCTTTAATTATTAAATCTAGGTCAGTTTGTTTTTTTGACAAAGCCAGGTCCATTTGATTTCACCTTATTTTTTCTAAGCAATTGTCGATATTTGTTTTTTTTTGAATTTTGGTGTTAATTGTTGTTTTTCTTAAGTAGTCAAGTATATTATTAACCATTTATTATTCAACTGAGTTTTAGTAATACAACATTGATTTATTTGATCATAAATTTATATTGTGAAATATGAACTGAATACCCAATTTTAGAATGATCAATAGATTTCTAAATTACATACTCCCTCTGTCCCAAAAAGATCTGAACACTTGTTGGGACACGTAGTTTAAGGTGATAAGTTGTAGTGCAGTTCTCAAATATTATTTTATTTAAAAAGTAGATGTGATAGGAGTTGGTGAGGAGAGAAAGTTGGGTAACTTTTTATTGATAAAAGGTAGAGTGTGGGCCGAAGATGTGTAAAAGAAATAATATATTCACTAGTAGAATAAATGCTTATTGATGCGGTCATTAAGTGGCCTATTGCGGCGGTTTTGGCCGCGCAACAATTAAAAGGGCAGCAATAGGTAATTAATATATTGCTGCGGTTTGGCGGTTTTGGCCGCGCAACAATTAAAAGGGCAGCAATAGGTAATTAATAAGGTTTTAGGTAATTAATAAGGTTTTAAACCGCAGTAATATTTGAACATATTGTTGCGGTTTCTAGCCAAAACCGCAGCAATATATTTATTTTTTATTAAAAACGTACAACGTATTGCTGCGGTTTTGGCTAGAAACCGTAGCAATAGCTTGGCCTATTGCTGCGGTTATTGCCCAAAACCGCAGCAATAGGTCCTGGTACAGTAAATTTTTTTTTTTTTTTTTTGGAATTTCGCAATTAAATTTGAAAGATTAAAACCATGCAACTAACCCATCCACTATCCACCAAATTCGCAGACAAACTAAAGATTAAATAACATGAATTTCATTAATATATAAAGCTAAAAAACTAATTACATAAATAATACAAAAGATCAAAAAGTAAAATGAAAAAGCAAAAATAACAAAACAACTATTACAATTTAATGACTAATTACAAAAATTATAATAAAAACAAAAAATAAGAAACTGATCTAAAAAACGAAAAAAATCAAAAAAAATCCTAATACAAAAAAATCTAAAAACAGATCTAAAAAAACGAAAAAAATCAAAAAAAAAATCCTAAAACAAAAAATCACAAACAAATCAAAAGAATGAAAAAAAAAAAAAAAAAAAAAAAAAACCGAGAAAAAATGAACCCTTGAGAACTGGATCTCGTTTTTCGAAACCCACAACGACGGGCGAATACAGCGAACCACGAAGACCCACGAGGTGAAAGGCGGCGACGGGCGAAGCTTGAACGATCCACGACGGGCGAAGCTTGAATGAGCCACGGCGACGGGCGAAGCTTGAACGAGCGACGGCGACGGGCGAAGCTTGAACGAGCCACGGCGACGGGCGAAGCTTGAAAGGTCGTGTGAGAGTTGAAGGAGAGAGGACCTCGTCGAACAAACTCGTCTTCAGCAAGACCAGCAAGGCCGACGACGAGAGACCTAAGGGCCGAATTCGTCGACGGCAAACTCGTCGGAGCGCGTTTCTCGTTGAACGAAGATGGAGCACCGCCATATAGTTTATCGCGTTTCTCGTTGTTTGGAAGGAAGGACGAAAGAGATGGTGGTAGAGAAGGACGAAAGAGGTGGAGGTGGAGGTGGTGGTGAGGACGAGAGAAGGACGAAAGAGATCGAGAGATGAGATCTGAAGAATGAGGAGGAATGAGTGAAGAGGGAGAAGAATGAGTGAAAACGGCGCTAATAAGGTCTGAAGGAGGAATGACATGGAAACCCTAGTTGGGGCCTTTTATTTATAATTTTAAAAGTCTATTGCTGCGGTTTCTCCTAGGAACCGCAGCAATAGATTAAAATATTATTTTTTAATAATATTTTAATCTATTGCTGCGATTTTGGGTGGGAACCGCAGCAATAGTTCTGGTCAAACAGTCAACGAAATTTGAAAAAAAATTCCGTTGACACATATTGCTGCGGTTTCCAGCCACAACCGCAAAGAATATGTTTAATTCCGATTTTTCTTTTTTTTCGTGGTTTATTCTTTGCGTCAAGACGGGTAAAACCGCAAAGAATACCACCGCAAAGAATAAGCGAAAATTCTACTAGTGATTAATAGTGGGACCATGCCAAAAATGGAAGTGTTCAAACTAATTTGGGACAAACATAAAAGGAAAGCGTTCAGACTTTTCTGGGATGGATGGAGTATAAATTAAGATATAATGTGTAAAATTTAACAAGAGTACGCAATCGTATGATTTAATTTTATATTATTGTCTTCTTATTAGATTGTTCATAAAAGTATGATCTAATTAAAGTTTTAAAATAAATATCATAAAGAAAAGAACAAACCAAAGGAATTACCCGTTTCTTTTCCAAAAAGAATTAACATAGAAATAAAATAAAAAATGATGGGATTTTTGTGCACTTTTGGAGTTTTTTGAATTCTTAAATACTATCAGGTTGAACGATTTTGTGCCCCCTATAAGTAAAATCCTAGATCCGCAATGGTTGGGGTAAGTTATAGCTAGTAACATGAAGGTTATTTTTAGACTAACAAAATAATATACTAGAAGTAATTTAAAAAAATAATAAAAAATACATGACAATTTATTTAAGCACTGAGAGTATGTGTTCGGATGTAATTTTAAATACTCCTCATATGTTTCTATTTATAAGGCAGGATTACTACCTCACGAAAGAAACTCTCCAGTGAAACCCTAGCTAACCCATTCCCCTTGCGCCGCTACAACCCCAGTCTTGAGGGACGCTCGCCGGTGGCCAGGGCTTTGCTATGATACTCTTGGTCGCCGGCGAGCCTCCCTCTCTCTCTCTCACCTCGCCTCGCCTTTTGATGCATAATGATTTAGATAACAAGAGCATTCGGTTTTGCAAAGAACGAAGATAGATTGATTGTATCCAACCGGTTCGAATGAACGAACTACCACCACTTCCACAATCCAATTAAACCACCAATCAAGACTAAACTATAACAATAAGCTTCTAGTTTAAGTCTACTTTGAGTTCTAATCACCAATTCAACGATTAGATGATCGAATTACAAAGATTTTAAGAGTTGGTCAAAACTGACCAGAAATTTCACTAGGCACACAGCTTAGTAAATTGAGCATAAAAACTTCAATATTAACTGGAATGATCTGCCTCCAAAAGGATTACAAACTAGACATATTAAACTACAACATGTCCAAAAATCAGCCCCAAAGGACGTCATTTGCTGACCTAACCAAAGCAATAAAGTAAGAGCAGCAGAAAGGAAACTGCTTCTGCACCACTCCTAATAATTAGCTAATCTACCCTATAGGTTGCTGGAAAAAAGGAAGATAGCCTTCAGGAAATTAAAATACATATCTTAAACAAAATATCTTGAGAAATTCAAGCCATTTGCAGGAGGAAAAGACCCTGCCCAGAATTGAACAAAAGCTGGCTGTTGGGACGTGTGAGCTCCGGTTTTAGCATGCTTCACCATGAAGCTCTCCTTTCTCATTTGTTGTTGCTTCCAAGCCCATGTGAAGGTCATGTGGCCTTACTACACACCCATGAGGTCATCTTCAAGCATGAGGTGGGCTTGAAATTTCAGAACTAAGCAACCTTAAAGCTATTACAAAAACCGGATGATTAGGAACAAAAATCAGCTTGTCCTAATCAAGATTAACTTAACTAATTACCCTAATTAAGCTAATTAATCACCAACTAAACTTGATTACCAATACTTAATGATGATTAGAGTATCATTAGTACTAATTAATCTTGTTTAAGGAAGATTAAGAAAAGATTAGCCTAATCAAGGTGCTTAAGAAGTGTTTTTGGAAAAACCGAGCTAGTTAAGCTTATGAACTGAACTTCTTTCACCATATGCTCCTGATTTTCTTGTTGAACTAGAAGACCTTGGTTCATAGTAGATGCTCCTGCATCATTCTCTCCCCGTTCGAAAAGGTCTTCTTGTATTTCGATTCATCTCGCAATATAAGGAGCTAAATCACCAACATTGAATGTTGCGAGATATGTTTCCCATTTCATCCGGCGCTCAATCTTGTAGGCATTGTTGTTGATCTTCTCAAGTACTTTGAAAGGACCGTCACTTCTAGGCATCGCTTATTCTTTCTTCTTGTTGGGAAACGTTCCTTCCTCAAGTGTAGCCATACTAAATCACCGGGCTTGTACAAAACTTCTTTTCGGTGCTTGTTTGCTCGAACCTTGTATGCTTCATTCACCTTTTCAATTCCGGTTCGAATTTGTTGATGAAGTTTCTTCATTTCTTTGGCCTTTTCTTCAGCCTTCTTTACTACCGTGCACGTCAACAGGCAATGGAAGTAAATCAATAGGACTTAAAGGATTAATCCCATAATTTACCTCGAATGGTGAGTGTTTTGTAGCATAAGTTGGAGATCCCGTTGTAAGCAAACTCAGCATGAGCTAGCTTTAGATCCCAATCCCTCTGAGACTTGTTCACCAACGTCCTTAACAGGGTTGTTAAGGTTCTGTTTGTCACCTCGGTCTGGCCATCTGTTTGTGGATGAGCTGTAGTACTAAAGAGGAGCTTAGTACCTAGCATTTTCCACAGTGTCTTCCAGAAATAGCTTAAGAACTTGACGTCCTTATCTGAAACAATGGACCTAGGAACACCATGAAGACGTATAACATCTTTAAAGAACAAATCAGCAACATGAATAGCATCATCAGTTTTATTACAAGGAATAAAATGTGCCATTTTCGAAAATCTATCCACGACCACCATGATTGCATCCTTGCCTCTTTGAGTTCTAGGCAAAGCTACAATGAAATCCATGCTAACATCTTCCCATGGTTGAATTGGGACTGGTAGGGGCGTATAGAGACCTTGATGAAAGGTACTCTTAGCCTTTTGACAAATAGAACAACGAGCTAGAACCGAATGAACATCTCCTGCAAGTTTCGGCCAATAGAAATGTTCCTGCAATACATCAACGCTTTGTTAATGCCAAAGTGTCCTGCTAGTCCTCCTCCATGAACCTCCTTGATAAGCAAATCCCTTAATGAACACCGAGGGATGCATAGCTTGTTGTTTCGAAAAAGAAAACCATCTTGAACTGTATAAGCTCCATGAGATCCATCTTTACATGCTTCTAATAATAGAGAGAAATCTAGATCTTCATAATATAATTCTTTAAGATGGCTAAAGCCAAGAACACGAGCCTCCATTAAAGAAAGCATAGAATGCCTCCTTGATAAAGCATCTGCAACAATGTTAGAAACTCCAGTTTTATATTTCGAAACAAAATTAAAAGACTGAAGGAATTCCACCCATTTTGCATGTCTAGGACTGAGTTTGTGTTGACCATTGATGTACTTTAGAGCTTGATGATCTGAGTGAAGCACGAACTGAGCTGGTCTGAGATAATGAGTCCAATGAGTCAAAGCACGAACAATAGCATAGAACTCCTTATCATAAGTGCTGTAGTTGAGTTTGGACTGATTAAGTTTCTCACTGAAATAGGCTATGGGACGCCCATCTTGTTGCAAAACAGCTCCAATGCCCACGCCACTAGCATCACATTCAACCTCGAACACTTTCTTGAAATCAGGTAAGGCTAGAACAGGAGCCTTACTAAGCATACTCTTCAACTGCTCAAATGCTTCTTGTGCTGCTGGAGTCCAAATAAAAGACCCCTTCTTGATGCATTCAGTCAATGGCGCCAAAATAGTACTGAAGTTTTTGATAAATCTCCTGTAAAAAGAAGCTAAACCATGGAAACTTCGAACTTCTGTAATAGTTTTAGGAACTGGCCAAGACTTGATTGCTTCCACCTTGGATTCATCCATAGAAATGCCATTGGATGATACAATGAATCCAAGAAAAGTCACGCTAGAAGTGAAAAATTCACACTTCTCCATCTTTGCATACAGCTTCTTTTCCCTTAGCTTAAGGAAAACCTTCTTCGTATGAACAAGATGTTCCTCGCTCACTTTGACTATACACAAGAATATCATCAAAATAAACAACAACAAAGATACCAATGAATGGTCTAAGTACCTCGTGCATAAGTCTCATGAAGGTACTAGGAGCATTTGTCAAACCAAATGGCATTACACGCCATTCATACAAACCACTCTTAGTTTTAAAAGCTGTTTTCCATTCATCACCTTCCTTAATTCGAATCTGATGGTAGCCACTTCTCAAGTCTATCTTCGAAAATATAGTGGAACCATGTAGTTCATCCAGCAAATCATCAAGCCTAGGTATAGGATACCTATACTTGACTGTAATATTGTTGATGGCTCCGCAATCTACACACATACGCATAGAACCATCCTTCTTTGGAACCAAAATAACAGCACAAAGACATGGACTAAGACTCTCTTGAACGAACCCCTTAGCCATCAATTCACTAACTTGGCGTTGCAATTCTTTAGCTTCATCGGGATTACATCTATAAGCCGGCTTGTTAGGTAATGGTGTTCCAGAATCAAATCAATTTGATGTTCAATACCTCTACTAGGGGGTAAACCGGATGGAAGGTCTTCGGGAAAAATATCACCAAACTCCCTCACTAATGGTTTCACCATTTCGTGTATTTCAATAGGATTAACATCATTCTCATCTAACAACAAAGAACAAATACATAACCTTCCCCTTTTCCACAGCTTTATCTAATTGATGTTTCGAAAGGATTAAGGTTTTTTTGTTTTGTGTTTTAGGTTGTGTTGTTTTCGGTTTTGGTGCATTCGAACATGGCTTACTAGGACTAAGCACAATTTTCTTTCTATTATGCATAAAAGTGTAAGTATTAGTCCTTCCATTATGTACGCTTTCTTTATCGATTGCCATGGTCTTCCTAATAATATATGACATGCATCCATAGGCAAAACATCACAAAGAACTTCATCTTTATAAAAATCACCAAAAGAAAAACTAATTAAAGCTTGTTTTGTTACCTCCACACAATTGCCATCATTAAGCCAATGAAGCTTATACGGTTTAGGATGTTTGAAGGTAGGATGATTGAGCTTGTCCACCATGGTTAATGATGCCACGTTAGTGCAGCTCCCCACCATCAATAATCATCGAGCAAATCTTCCCTCCAATTAAGCACTTTGTTTGAAAAATCCGATCCCTTTGAGATGGAATCATTTCGGCCTCCTTAGCATGAAGAACTCTTCTTAAAACAAGGCTTAAATGATCACCTTGAGTTACTTCTCCCACTTCAACTTCTTCTTCAATTTCGGCCTCCTTCTCGGATTTATCTTCAAGTTGTTCTTGAGATTCAAGTGCTTCCTCAATGTTTTTAATGTCAATTAGAGTCATTACCCTTTTGTTTGGGCATTGAGCTTGATAATGACCATAACCATGACACTTAAAACATTTTACATCAGATTTCTTAGAGGACTCTTCAACCACTTTCTTCCCTTTATCTATGGCCTTCGAAGTATCCCCCTTTGGAGTGTAAGGAGATGCATAAGATGGCTTCACATTCGAACTTCCCTTGGTATAAGAAGTTCCCTTGACAAACGCCTTCTTCTTCTTCCCCTTTTGATGCTTTTCCACCTTCAAAGCCAACGTGAAAAGTTCATCCAAAGTAGAATATGGTTGCAGCTCCAACTTCCTTTGAATGTCTTTCTCCAAACCACCTAAGAATCGAGCCATAGTTTGCTCCTCTCTTTCTTGAACGTCCAATTTCATCATCAATTTCTCAAATTCATGAATGTAACTTTCGACACCTTTGTGATCTTGAGACAAATCGATAGTTTGTTATATAAATCAAGAGTATAAGTAGAAGGTAGAAACTTCTCTTTCATCTTCTTCTTGAGTTTCTTCCAACTCTTGATTTTCGGCTTTTGCTTCCTTGTTCTTGCTAGAACAACATTCTCCCACCAAAGGGATGCATACCCCTTTAGCTTAGTAATTGCAACCTTAAAAGCCTTAACATCATCATACTCCTTGAGTTCAAAAATTCGATCACACCTTGCTACCCACTCCAAGTAAACATCTGGATTAAGGTTTCCATCGAACTCAGGAATATCTAGCTTAATGTCTCGTAAATCATCTGTTCTTCGTGGCCTTCTCCTTGTCCTGGAAGCTTCAGAATTAGCTTCCTCACTAGTATCATACGCCACATCTTCATCCTCCTCATTTCCTCTTCTTACGTGCCCTCTTAATCCCACATCTCTCGGAACAGCCATCATATTAGCCATTTGCTCAGATAAGGTGGCCATCTGATTTTCTACTCCAACCAACCTTGCTTCATTCATGTTCATGCCTCTCCTAAATTGATTTTCTTCACCTCCACTCATGGTTAATACAACCACAATGAATTAAGGCTAGAAAGAAAGAAAAGAAGTGTGTTTAGGCTTAGAATAGGTTCGGTTTTGGGGGGGTATTGTGTTTGGGCTTAAGGAGTGTATTTAGGATGTTTATAGAATGATTTGAATGCTCTTAAACAACCTCAATCTCTGATACCAAATGATGCATAATGATTTAGATAACAAGAGCATTCGGTTTTGCAAAGAACGAAGATAGATTGATTGTATCCAACCGGTTCGAATGAACGAACTACCACCACTTCCACAATCCAATTAAACCACCAATCAAGACTAAACTATAACAATAAGCTTCTAGTTTAAGTCTACTTTGAGTTCTAATCACCAATTCAACGATTAGATGATCGAATTACAAAGATTTTAAGAGTTGGTCAAAACTGACCAGAAATTTCACTAGGCACACAGCTTAGTAAATTGAGCATAAAAACTTCAATATTAACTGGAATGATCTGCCTCCAAAAGGATTACAAACTAGACATATTAAACTACAACATGTCCAAAAATCAGCCCCAAAGGACGTCATTTGCTGACCTAACCAAAGCAATAAAGTAAGAGCAGCAGAAAGGAAACTGCTTCTGCACCACTCCTAATAATTAGCTAATCTACCCTATAGGTTGCTGGAAAAAAGGAAGATAGCCTTCAGGAAATTAAAATACATATCTTAAACAAAATATCTTGAGAAATTCAAGCCATTTGCAGGAGGAAAAGACCCTGCCCAGAATTGAACAAAAGCTGGCTGTTGGGACGTGTGAGCTCCGGTTTCAGCATGCTTCACCATGAAGCTCTCCTTTCTCATTTGTTGTTGCTTCCAAGCCCATGTGAAGGTCATGTGGCCTTACTACACACCCATGAGGTCATCTTCAAGCATGAGGTGGGCTTGAATTTTCAGAACTAAGCAACCTTAAAGCTATTACAAAAACCGGATGATTAGGAACAAAAATCAGCTTGTCCTAATCAAGATTAACTTAACTAATTACCCTAATTAAGCTAATTAATCACCAACTAAACTTGATTACCAATACTTAATGATGATTAGAGTATCATTAGTACTAATTAATCTTGTTTAAGGAAGATTAAGAAAAGATTAGCCTAATCAAGGTGCTTAAGAAGTGTTTTTGGAAAAACCGAGCTAGTTAAGCTTATGAACTGAACTTCTTTCACCATATGCTCCTGATTTTCTTGTTGAACTAGAAGACCTTGGTTCATAGTAGATGCTCCTGCATCACCTTTAGCAGCAAGCAGGCTTTGCTTTCCCTCGCTCCTACCGGGGATTGCATCTATCCGTCGGTGGCCATGTTGGGGAGTCGTTCCCGAAGTCACGGTCGGCACAACTTCAGATCTCTCAATTTATTGGGGTGCTATATCGACTTCAATAGATCTACAATTCCATCAAACGTTTGTGAGTTGTGTGCTCTGCCTTCATTTGCTTACTACTCTATGTTCTGTTTCATTCTAGTTCTTGTTCGTAGTTTGCGTTTGTGTTTCTAGTCGTAGTTTTTAAGGTTTTAGTTTGGGTTTAGTACTTTAGTCTTGTGTGGTCATCTTACGAATCATGAACAATTATGAAGAGTTGAAATTAAAGGGGATTTGTGCTTATATCACTTTGAAGTGAGTGATTTTTTCTTCTAATAGTTTGGTACAAAGGATTTGTCACCTGGATAATCCTTTTGGTATTTTTGAGTATGTTCGAAGTTTGAAAGATGAGGGCAACAAGTTCTACAGAAAAGGTGATTTTTAGTCAGCAATTTCAAGATATTTCCAAGCCATCTAGATCTTATTTTTTGCTCAAATTAAAGACGAGGAGGAGAAGTCTGTTTTTCTTAGCTTAGCTATCTCTAATAACTTGAACGGCTGCATGTTTTATCAAGGAAAGAGATTTTCGGAATGTGTCCGAGTTGTGTTCTCCGATTTTGAGTTATGATACTACAAATGCAAAAGCTTATTTAGGAGAGCAATTGCGGCTTTGGAAATCAACAAACCCAGATTGAGCTTTTATTGATCTTACCAAAGCTCTTAAAATTCACCCAAACAATGGATAATTTCAACAAAAATTCAATGAAGTGATGTCATTGTTAGGATGCTCTTCAAGTTTTGTTGATACTGCTATTGAAGTAGTCCGAAAGGAAGAAGCGTTTGAGAATTATTCACAGATTGGAGAGAAGGAGAAAAACAGAAAGATATAGGAGAAAGGAACTCCTACCTTTGCCGAAGGAGCAACCCCAGTTTTTACTTTGAATTAGTCAAAATATGCGGAATTTGTTACTTTTCGTGGAGGATTAGATCCAGTAACTGGGGTCTGTGGCACAAATATGGTCAATACTAAAGTAGAGGAGAATCACACATTAACTGAGAAGGTGGCGATGAATGTTGTAGCAACAGAGCATAGCATCAAAGTACTAGTTCAGTCCTGGAGTTCAATTCAGGAAAAAAAATCAAAATTTGCAGGGTCAAATTTTCGGTTATTAATTCGAAAATCGAAGGCTACCTATTTGCATCTGACCCCCTCAATGTACAGTATCTTCTCGGTCCCTAGTGAGTTCAAAAGTAATATCGCAAGTGCATGGTGTCTGTTGTTAGCAGAGACTTAACAAATACCGGTCGATCCACAAGGAGAGGATTTCTATAGATTGATGTTCAATTAATTAACCATTTAAGGAGAAAGATTGATGAATGAATAATAACCAATAGTAAAGTAAACTAAAACAGAAATGGATGTAAATCAAATAATTAAAACCTAGGGCATTTATTCGGTTCACCATGCTTATACCAATTCAATCAATACATTTAAATTCAACAATACTTGGATTGAGGGATGAGTAATTAGAGTCTTTTTGTTAATCGTATGGTCCGGTCTTAACACTCTTTGATCAACATATGCAATATGATCACTAACATAATCAGATCTACCAATTGTAACAAACCTCTAATGAGTGCAATTTGTCAATTCTAACCCTTATTAGCTAAATAATATTGCGCAATTATACGAATTAAACAACAACAATAAATCAATAGGAATTACTCTAATTCAATCGAAACATCGAATAACTTTAAATCACAATCAAAGAGGTATAAACATTGTAACAACCCAAATTTTTAAGAGTGTTTTAATCATCATTATTAGTCAACATTATATATTAAAAATTCTTATTATATTTAAGTTGGAACTAATGATCTTCTAGTGCTGTGTTGGTGTTGATATATTAGTCAAAATTATATATTAAATATTCTTATTATATTAAATTTTTAAGAGTGTTCTTTTTCTTGGTGCTGCTGCTACTCCTTTTCTCCGTCCTCTGTTCGTTTAGTAGTGGTGCTGCTGCACCCAACCGTGCTCCTTGGTGGTCCCGCCATCGGCAGGCACCGCGTGCCGCCGCGGTGTTGTTGTTGTTGTGTGTGGTGCTTTCGCCTCCACCGTCGTGCGGTGTTGCTGCCGCCACTGTCGTGCGGTGCCGTCGCTCTATCGTGACCCATCTTGAGCTGCCACACTCTTCCTATTCTTCTCTCTCTCTAGTTCTTCAGATTTATGTTATATTGTTTAGATTTTTGGATTTTGACTGTTGACATGTGAAATGAACCGAACTAGAACATCCGATTGGTTAGTTAAACTTCAGATATGAGTTTGAAGCAACTTGTATATCATGATTCAATATTACATGTTTTAGGAGCTCAACACCTTATCCTTAGAGATATTGGAATTGGCTATGAATTATGGTTATTTGATTGAGTGCGACAATTTATTAGTACTAATAGAAATTTGTAGTACTATGCTTTATTGAGTTTCATTTTAGAATTGAAGATAGAAATGGTGGGCTAAATTATCATTAAAACTAGTATTTGTAGTAATTCTTGTGACTTGATTCTCCGATGGAGACTTTGGAAACGATAAACCTTACATTATATACCATGTGAAATTTTTAGTTACGACTTAAGAGCATGAAGTAATAAGCTATTTTGATCCTTAATTGGCCTTATTGAGATGTTAGGTTACTCGTTAAAAGTTCTTATTGAATTGGTTAATGAGTTTCTATAGAGAGATGTGTTTTGTGAGACTTAAGAGTATGTAGATTATATTTTCGAAATTTACAACCTTATGAGTTTATTATATTCAGTACTATAAAGCATGATATACTTTGGATGCCTTGACTTACTTGGAATATGGATATGAAAAACTATGGAATTAAATTGTACTTCCTCCGTTCTTTTACTATTGCAACAATAGAGTTTTCACGCTTGCCAATGCACAACTTTAACTATTAATTAATTACTTTTTAGTAAAAATTATAAAAAATTGATATTTTGAAAGTATACATCGAGACGAATCTAACAAGACCCCACATGACTATATTTTTCCTTACGTAAAAATCACAATAGATAGTTAAAGGGTTGTGAGTGAATAGTGTAAAAATCTCATTATTGCAATAGAAAAAGAACGGAGGAAGTATATATTTATTATAGTTGCAAATCAGCTTGACTTCTAATTATTGGAAGTGGACATGGAATCATATGAAATTGCTTTGGACTAAAACTTATGGTTTAATTGTAATGGAATTACATGAATAATTGATTTGTTGATTATTGACAACTTGAAAATATTGATTGGACTGGATTGAATTAAGACCCAAAGAGGTTATTTCTGTTGATCATTGTGAAAGAAAGATTCTACCCTTGTTCTTCTTAATTTCTTAAAAGATATTAATCGAGGAAAATGAAAGATTACATGGACTAACTATTGGAAATATAGATGTTTTGTTATATTATCTTCGCCCGAATTGGGAAGATATTGGATTGATTGATATTCGCCGTATGTGGCAAGATACTAAACCGTCCTCTTCTCTAGCGTGGCTGGCCGGGGGTCTCGGGTCACATAAAAGCTTGAGTTGAGGGGTGTGCATACTATAGGTTATTAGCCATTGAAATTCTTGGTAAACCGGCCGGGGCTCCCGGGTTTACATTATTATAGACCGGCCAGGACTCCCGGGTCTATCGTTTGCTAATTTAGTGGGTCGACCGGGACTCCCGGATCCACTCTGACTTACTCTTTGGATTATTTGATAACTCTTATTCAATGGAATGATCTTTAGACTTGATAATAATTGATATTTATTCCTCGTTTTGTATTTGATTATCAAAGATGAATTATCATGAGTATGGGCTCAACGAATCGTTGTTAATATCTTAACACACTCAAACGTAGTGACCGTTGTAACTTGTCACTCGATTGCTTTGTGATTTCAGTGGTGAAACTTATTATTTATTCTATTTCGGCTCTATTCTTGTCTACATGGTTTACATGGTTATCTTACTTATCATGATCTTGTAACTTGATTTAGAACTTGAGGATTATGAACATTGAATATAATTGATCTGGCTTTGAGATACGAATACTTTGGCTTCGAATGGATATAGATTGACATAGAAAGTTTTAAAAGGGGAACTTCAGATAAGAATATAATGAGAATTTGAGCTATACTTTTATCTTTTAGAATATATAGATTTCGATGCTTTGTTATTTTTGCTGTTTAGGTGGGGTGTTGGTACTCAGCTTTTGCTGATGTGTGTTGTATTTGCTTTTGTTTGTGGTTGTTGTTCTTTCCCTTGTGGGGTTGAACCTGTGATGACCCATATACTTTGTATAATGACGAGCAATTGACACTAGAGCAAGTTTCATGTTGGATTCACGATTGAGGTGAGGATGATAATTCATAGAGGACCCTTGTATATTAAAGAGTTTCAAATGTAAACATTTAATTAGGTTGATATATGTATTATTTAAGTTATTATTGTTAAAGTTCAGATTCAAGATATCTTAGATGAGTTTGTAATATTGAGTAGTTTCATTGGGTTTGATTCCGTCTTGAGGTTGTTTCTGCGAGAGCCTCGATGATTTGGGTCTTGAGATTGAGAATATAATATTTTGTTGAGTTTGCAAACAGTTTTAAATTATATCCCGTGTTTGGGTTGTCCAATTTTCAAAGGAAATTCTGCTGAAATTTCGAGTCAAATTATGAGATTGTTTTATTAAGGTTTATAGTAATTGAGGTTGAGGATCGGGGCGTTACAAAGATGGTATCAGAGCAACCCTACGACCGTGTGCTGAGTAGCCACCTAGCGGGGGTAAAAGATCTTTGGGATTGAGATATGAGTTAAGAAATAAGAGTTGATTATTGATTTGGGAGATAGTCATTTGGATTATGAAAGTATTTTGGAAAATTAGAGTTATGAGTTGAGTATTGTATGAAATATCGTATTGAGGATTTTGTAATTATTAGAAAGGAGATTGTTGGAGCTTAATTCATAATTTAGGTTCTTAGCAGCTAAGAATTGAGCATTGGATTATGGAGACAAAACATCAAATTGAGCCTTAATGAATTAGAATTTCTTTATTTAGACCTTGGGGATTGTTTTGTTTGCCTGACGTCTGGGATATTGATATTGGTTTTGATCTAGTTTTGTGATTATTTTTCGGATATCAAACTCTTATATCTTTATTGTATGTTTCCATAATTTTTACAACTCAAATTATGTTGTAATTGTGTATTACTTTTACTTATTGGATTGAAATATGAGTTTTGTGGAACTTTTATAATTTGAATAATTTAAAAATATTTCAAAGGAGTTTTGCTTCAAATGAGGTAATTGGAATCCAATGCCAACAAATTTGCCCCTTTTCTATTCTTTGCTCCTCGATTTCGCGAGTCGGGTTGAAGTAGAGATTCAAAAGTTGATGGCAGAATGGAGGCTGGACATCTAATATCTTGGCAACTTGAGATTTTTCTTTTGTTTAAATAGATTTGGCATATAGTGGGAAACTTTCTCTTGATTAGTTGCTTTAATGATGTTGTTTGTTAAGTTGTTTTACTTATTGGTCCTTCAAATGCTTGTTTTCAAGTTTCGAGGATGAAACTTCTTATAAGGGTGGTAGAGTGTAACAACCCAAAATTTTAAGAGTGTTTTAATCATCATTATTAGTCAAAATTATATATTAAATCTTCTTATTATATTTAAGTTGGAACTAATTATCTTCTAGTGCTGTGTTGGTGTTGATATTATATGTTATGTATACGTAGCAAGTAATACCTTAGACGCGTTTAATTATAATTTTTAAGTTAATTATTTTATTAGCTTAATTATAATAT
Source organism: Beta corolliflora (assembly GCA_947648045.1). NCBI lineage: Eukaryota > Viridiplantae > Streptophyta > Magnoliopsida > Caryophyllales > Amaranthaceae > Beta > Beta corolliflora. The sequence continues at coordinate 23,602 of CANSZD010000096.1, read as the reverse complement.
TACTTTTCTGAAAATGAGTTTGAATGGTTTGGAGTTTGATTAAATATAGGCATATGTTAGTATAGCATATTGGCAATTATTTACAGAATTAAGTTAGTCTGTTGCATTGGAGACATTTTGGATTTTCATAGAATAGAAAACCCAAAAATCCTAACCCCCCTATGTCGGTTAATTGAGGACCCCAAAATCGAAAACCCCAGCCTTCATTTCTCTCTGGTGTTCCATTTTTCCCCAAACCCTTGTTTTCTCTCTCTTCCTCTCACCTCCTGTCTAGATGGCCTGACTCCCACCGGAGTTTTTCCCCTTGCTCGCCGGTGCCTTGGGCTCTTTTTCTTGGTGCCGCTGCTACTCCTTTTCTCCGCCCTCTGTTCGTTAAGTAGTGGTGCTGCTGCACCCAACCGTGCTCCTTGGTGGTCCTGCCATCGCCAGGCCACCACGTGCCGCCGCGGTGCTGTTGTTGTTGTGCGTGGTGATGTCGCCTCCACTGTCGTGCGGTGCTGCAGCCGCCATTGTCGTGCGGTGCTGCTGCCGCCATTGTCGTGCGGTGCTGCCGCTCTATCGTGACCCATCTTGAGGTGCCACACTCTTCCTCTTCTTCTCTCTCTCTAGTTCTTCAGATTTATGTTATATTGTTTAGATTTTTGGATTTTGAGTGTTGACATGTGAAATGAACAGAACTAGAACATCTAATTGGTTAGTTAAACTTCAGATATGAGTTTGAAGTAACTTGTATATCGTGATTCAATATTACATGTTTTAGGAGCTCAACACCTTATCCTTAGAGATATTGGAATTGGATATGAATTATGGTTATTTGATTGAGTTGGACAATTTGTTAGTACTAATAGAAATTTGTAGTATTGTGCTTTATTGAGTTTCATTTTAGGATTGAAGATAGAAATGGTGGGCTAAATTATCATTAAAACTAGTATTTGTAGTAATTCTTGTCACTTGATTCTCCGATGTAGACTTTGGAAATGATAAACTTTCCATTATATACCATGTGAAATTTTTAGTTAGGACTTAAGAGCATGAAGTAATAAGCTATTTTGATCCTTAATTGGCCTTAATGAGATGTTAGGTTACTCGTTAAAAGTTCTTATTGAATTGGTTAATGAGTTGCTATAGAGAGATGTGTTTTGTTAGACTTAAGAGTATGTAGATTATATTTTCAAAATTTAGAAGCTTATGAGTTTATTATATTCAGTATTATAAAGCATAATATTCTTTATTTGCCTTGAATTACTTGGAATATGGATATGAAAAACTATGGAATTAAATTGTATATGTTTATTATAGCTGCAAATCAGCTTGACTTCTAATTATTGGAAGTGGACATGGAATCATATGAAATTGATTTGGACTCAAACTCATGGTTTAATTGTAATGGAATTACATGAATGATTGATTTGTTGATTATTGACAACTTGAAAAATATTGGTTGGACTGGATTGAATTAAGACCCAAAGAGGTTAATTCTGTTGATCATTGTGAAAGAAAGATTGTAGCTTTGTTCTTCTTGATTTCTTAAAAGATATTAATCGTGGAAAATGAAAGATTACATGGACTAACTATTGGAAATATAGATGTTTTGTTATATTATCTTCGCCCGAATTGGGAAGATATTGGATTGATTGATATTCGCCGTATGTGGCAAGATACTAAACCGTCCTCTTCTTTAGCGTGGCCGGGCGGGGGTCCTGGGTCACATAAAAGCTTGAGTTGAGGGGTGTGCACACTATAGGTTATTGGCCATTGAAATTCTCATAGACCGGCGGTGACTCCCGGGTCTATCGTTTGCTAATTTAGTGGGTCGGCCGGGATTCCCGAATCCACTCTGACTTAGTCTTTGGATTATTTGATAACTCTTGTTCAATGGAATGATCTTTGGACTTCATAATAATTGATATTTATTCCTCGTTTTGTATTTGATTATGAAAGATAAATTATCATGAGTATGGGCTCAACGAATCGTTGTTAATATCTTAAGACACTCAAACGTAGTGACCGTTGTAACTTGTCACTTGATTGCTTTGTGATTTTTATTAGTGGTGAAACTTATTATTTATTCTATTTTGGCTCTATTCTTGTCTACATGGTTTACATGGTTATCTTACTTATCATGATCTTGTAACTTGATTTAGAACTTGAGGATTATGAACATTGAATATAATTGATCTGGCTTTGAGATACGAATACTCTGGCTTCGAATGGATATAGAGTGACATAGAAAGTTTTAAAAGGGGAACTTTAGATAAGAATATAATGAGAATTTGAGCTATACTTTTATCTTTTGGAATATATATTTCGATGCTTTGTTATTTTTGCTGTTAAGGTGGAGTGTTGGTACTCAGCTTTTGCTGATGTGTGTTGTATTTGCTTTTGTTTATGGTTGTTGTTCTTTCCCTTATGGGGTTGAACCTGTGATGACCCATATACTTTGCATAATGGCGAGCAGTTTACACTAGAGCAGGTTTCATGTTGGATTCGCGATTGAGGTGAGGATGATAATTCATAGAGGGCCCTTGTATATTGAAGAGTTTCAAATGTAAACATTTACTTAGGTTGATATATGTATTATTTAAGTTATTATTGTTAAAGTTCAGATTCAAGATATCTTAGATGAGTTTGTAATATTGAGTAGTTTCATTGGGTTTGATTCCGTCTTGAGGTTGTTTCCGCGAGAGCGTCGATGATTTGGGTCTCGAGATTGAGAATATTATATGTTGTTGACTTTGCAAACAGGTTTAAATTATTTCCCATGTTTGGGTATTCTGCTGAAATTTCGAGTCAAATTATGAGATTGTTGTATTTAGGTTTATAGTACTTGAGGTTGAGGATCGGGGCGTTACATACATGGCTTCCCTCACTTAGCCCTAGAAATAGACTACTCACTCATGATATTAATGAACATAATAAACACAATTAAAGTAAAGGAACTCATCAAATTAAACTGAGTAAGAAATAATACCGAATGATTAAAGAACAAAGAAAGTGAAATCAACGATCTTTATAGTCTTCAAAGAGTAAAATGCATACAAAGCTAGACAGAAACTAAGTGTTTAACCTAATAAAATGAGCAATTCAAAGATCCATTAATTGAAATTAATTAAAATCCTATATATAGTGTTTGCAAAACTGAGTAAAAAACACTAAAGGTATAAATTTTGGGAAACCGCCCGGTTAACTGGGCCAAACCGTCCGACAGGGCGGCAATGATTTTCTTCTACGACTTCAGCTGCAAATCCGTGCAGTCGGGTGCGCAAGCACTTTTGGGGTCTTTCTCGGCTGTTCAGCCGGGCCAATTGCGCCTAAGAGAACATAGCTCGCCTGGTCGGGCCAAACCGCCTGGTTAACCGGGCGACAGCTTTTCTTCAGCTTGTGACGTGAATGCTTCCTCCAAACCACTTGACTTGCTTCCCGGGTTTGCTATGGGCTATGTATGATCAACGGACTTTCCATCCGTGGCTAGATTAAGGCATGAAATGCATAATCTGCACAATAAATCATAAATGAACAAAACCAAGCCCAACCATATCAAATCACATAAATACGAGCTCAAAAGAGCTCAAAATAATACTCAATGCTAAGGGAATGGGGCTAAAAACTCTATATAAAATAGACATATCAAAATCTCCAAGCTAACCTTTTGTTTGTCCCTAAGCAAAACAACACAAATGAGTTACAACATAAAATTGTTTCACCCCATAGAAAATCCAGTTCAAGAATATCAATGGACTCAAAATCAATCAAGAAGGCATGCATCATCATCAATCAATCAAATCAATCCAACAACCAATCGCCGAGAAAGACAATCAAGCAAAGCCACTACGCATGTCATACAAATACTATGATGGTGCTTGCCAAGGGGACACTCCTCTCATTTTTGTGGCAGGCAAAAGATGTGCCAGATCGCTCCCCGTTCCCACCATATGTCCCTTCCCAACTCACTACTCTCGTGTGTTTAGAAGGTAATAAGTGTCACTCGACCTAGTTCAATCGACTCAGAAAATGACACTCACTCTTTAGCTTTGATCCCTTGACTCACTTACAATTCAATAAGGCAACACAAAAAGATCATGAGAACTTTTAAAGGTTCTAATGGGGCTGAGGTTAAAGGTATGGAAAGAGTTTGGCAATGTGGTGGATAAACCAAGAATGGAGGAGCATAACTAGCAAAACTAGGCCAATGAGGCCCTCATAACTCCAAATACCAACATCTCCAAAATATCACTCACATTTTTCTCAAATCAAGCACCATTTTCACTTTCGTAGAACATATTTTTCTTTTCAAACTTCAATTTATTCAATTTTCAACCTTTTTGTTTTTTTTTCTTTTTTTTTTGTTCTTGTTGAACTTCTCTTTTATCCTGATTTTTTTCATAAACGAAGTCTCAAGTCAATCATAGTCTCATTATAATCTAACTCCAACTAGCAAACATCAAAGCATACATAACTATCAAAACAACCCAATCACTCTACTAATGCTCCCCCAAGCTAGGCTTGGGACAAGAATCAAATAAGGCTAAGGGCTTTTAGTGAAGGTTAGTAATCATAAACGGCCAGAAAGGCTTCAGCAGGGATAGAGATGGAATAATGTAATCAATCACAACTCCGGAGCGAGAAATTATGAAAAGATAAATGCCTCAATCATGTCAAAATGTATGCAAGTCAAATTTCCAAAGGATCAGAACCAATATCAATATCATAACTAAGGAACTAATCACACAACATAGAAGGAAGATTGGATGAAAGATAGGCACCATGGCTCAAATAATCTCACAGTCTAAAACTTAGCTCCACAATCAATGAGGGTGCCACAAGTATCATGCAATCAAGGGGCATGGAAGATTGAAAATCACATCAAGGGCATGGAAGATTGAAAATCACATCAAGACTAACAACTTCTCATGCCAACTATCATAGATTAAGAATCAAAATAGTCATTCAAAATATTGGGGCATAGGGATATAATCATGCAACTCAAATGTTCATGTCAAACTCATTTTTGTTTTGTTTTTTGCTTTATTCTTTTTTTTTGTTTTTTTCCCTAATATAGGAAAGCATAAACTACACTAACTATACTAAGAAAGCAGTAAATAGAGAGAGGTGTACTTACATAGATCCTCCCCCCAAGCTAAACTCGACAATGGCCTCATTGCAACCAGAGGGAAGGAAAGGACTCACTCATCACCGGACTCATCTGCAGCAAAACCTCCAGTGCTACCACCTATATCACCAAAAGGAGCATGGCTAGTAGTACCCCCAAAGTGGGGTGCACCACTAGGGTCAGTGTACTCAAGCACTTCTGGTGTGTACCAGGAAGGATGGGTAGCATCATGAGCAACAAGCCCTTGCTGAAAATAATCATGGTATATGGGGTACAGGACATAGCGGATGTTGGATTCGACAGTGGTTAACCGTGTATCCAATGAGGTCAGGTGAGTCTAGATGGTAGCCTGACCAAGCTCAAGGCGTCCCATCTAAGAGGTAAGGGTGTGTTGGCCATGCTCGAGGCGAATAAGAACTGCCATCATAGGGTCAATGGGTGCAGAAGAAGATGAGCCCTCCCCAATGGGCTGTCTATGGTATGTGCGGATAGGCCGCTGAGCAATGCGGTCTTGGCCACTCATAGGGAGGAGATAAGACCCAGCACAGGATCTAGGTGGGTCTGCACAGGGTCAGGGATAGACTATTTCCTAGCAACCAACCACCGAAACTTGCTCGCAAACTGAGAAGTTATCCACTTTGCATTGCTCAGTTAGTCTAAGCAAATCTCAGCCGGACCACACACTGCATTGTTTATGTCATGCCCATACCCTAAGTGAACAGTAATGGCGGTAATGAGGTCGCCCAAAATAATGGGTTGTCCCCTAGAGGTGCCGTCCTTAAAGATCACAGGAAAAACGGCGGCAATCCTATTAAGTTGGGACACAATTATGGTAGAGAGACACAAAGAATACTCAAGGTTGGGGAGTTTCCTATCACTAGGCTCACCAACCAACCTGGACTTTGATTCTTATTATTCCTATCAGATATCAAAACCATAAGGATTGTTCCTATCCGGAAAATCTCCTGCTTTTGGCAGGAACGGGGCTCAGCATCCCTAAAAAGGGTTGAGCCTAAAAATCGCTGCAAGTAGTGAAGACTAGGAAAATGCAGATGTCCAACAGTCATGTGCTGAGTATAATACTTAGTATCCCCTGTAAATGCCTCCCACAAAACGACAATGATGACATGGCGAGGGGGTCGAGTCTCACCTGTAAGAGGCAGGCTAAATATTGCTGCTAATTAGCCAAAGGTAAGCTCCCAATCCTCACCCATAAGGCGAAATTGGATAGCTTGATTATTCTTTCCTACTTCCAAGGAACTCAAAAATTCAACTGTAAGATGTGAACATGTCCAATAAAACATACCAAACATAGAACCCAAACCCAGTTTCTCAAACAAAGTTTTTGTTTCACCGTAGATACCAAGTGCATGCAAATAATTTGAGTCAACAAATCTGGTAGGGGAAATTGTTCGGTATTTGAGTTATTTTAATCTTTCTTTTTGTTCCAAATCTTTAATTATTACATGAGCAAAGAAGGAATTTAAGTGCTTGATTCACTCCGTTCTTGTTGCCTTCGCTTGTTGGGTCTTCTAGACATAGTGAAAAGAAGAACTTTTTTTTGTGGGGAGGAGAAATAATGTGAGGTGAGAAAAGGATGGAGAAATAATGGGGTTTTTGTGAGAAAAGATGGAGGAAATTGAGTGGGGAAGAAGAAATTTGTGAGAGATAAAGGTAGGAAAAAGGGGGAGGTATGGAGGTTGGAGGAGTGAAAGAGGGAGAATTAGAGAGGATGAAGAGTGGGAGAAGATGAAAGAAGGTGAGAAAATAAAGAGGGTCGGCGTTATAAACGAAGGCAACTCGTATTTGGAGACAAACAGGGCTCGCCCGGTGGGGTGAAATTCAGCTGGCCCGGGCAGACTATGCCCGGCCCACCGGGCGACTATTACTTAGTCGTTTTTTAGAGTTTTTTTTTCTTGCTGCTCAAAATTGTTTGCGCCTTGGTTGGGCGAGTTAGCCGGTCCGCCGTGCGACAATCACTTAGCATATTTTTTCTACTTTTACGCTTCGCCTAAAATCGCTCGGTGACACAGTAGCGCAAAAGTGGCCCGATAGGGCGGAATTCGCTTGCCAGGTCGGGCGGCCCTGGTTGGCTGACCGAGCGACTTTTACTTTGCTCTTTTTCTGCGTCACATTCTTCCCACGTAGTGATATAGACTCCCAGCACACACTAAGCTCGCCCAAAAATCAGTACACTCTCTCTCGCTTCTCTAAAACAATAAGAAAAGTAATCTACACTAGTGAAGAAAAATAAAATAAAAGAAAAGAAAACGGTTTGCCTCCCTCAAAGCACTGGTTTCGAAAGGTCCCACACGACCATGGTATACTTCAATCTGAGGGAGCTTGGAGGTAGATAACCTCTACTTGGCTTGTGAAAGCGCCCTCATGGTGCAGCTTCAGTGACCATTCACTATGAATTTCGTCCCCTCTTCATTAGCCACTTCAATGTCTCCATGTGCCTTCGCATCAGTGGCATCAAACAACCCAGACCACCTTGACTTAAGCTTTAAAGGGAAAAGCCTTAGTCTAGAATTATACAATGGAACCTTATCACCAACATGAAATTCTCGCTTCTCAATCATCTTGTCATGAAACCTCTTCGTCTTTTTTATTGTAAAGCATGTTATTCTCATATGCTTCCGAATGAAGCTCATCTAGCTCATTTAGTTGAAGAAGTCTTGCTATACCAGCAGCTTCTAAATTTATGTTAATTTCTTTAACTGTAACAACTGGTCATCTCGACCAGCTTACAGAGGATTTATGCACAGCGGAATTGAATAAAGAATCTGATCGAGTCGACCAACTGCTACCATCACACTCACTGAACTATATCAGAGAATGTGGAAACTAATATCCCAACTCTATTTAATATGAATTAACTATTACACCAACACTTTGATTCTCAGACTCTATAAATTCCTCTGCCAAATACGACAGAGTTTCCTTTGAAAATATATTAACCCTAAAGCGGGAAAGAAGTTAGACCTGCTCACAATTACAATAAAATAAAATATTCCCAATTCCAACACCCAACAGCCTCAACGCTTTCGCGGAGCAATACCAAGAGAGAATCAAGCGCATTAAAGCCTCTTAAATATAAAAATGGAAAACAACTAATTAACGACTAACTATTACAAGATTGAGCGACCTTGCTTCAAAATACAAATTAATACACGCAATCGTACTTCTAGCATTCACGAACCTTCAACTGTAAATAATAAACTTCACGTCTTAAACCTGCAACAATTAAGACACGCCACCCACCAAGTGACGAGGCCACAAAAATGACAAAATAAAACGTACACACATCATCAAAGCTGAGTACTAACCCGTCAAATAGATTTAAAACAGACTTTGGTGCTCATTTACTTGAAAACCATTCCATTACATTTTCAACAACAAAGCAACAATAATAACAATAGTAATGACAGTAGCAACCAATACCCTTGGTGACTTCATAGTTCTTTATAGAACGATCTTCAAGAAACATGCTTTATACTTGTCATCCAATACTCTTGGAGACTTCACATTTCTTTACAGAATAATCACAATAGCATCACATGATTTAAACTTGTCATTCAATACCCTTGGAGACATCACGATTCACGCGAAATAATCTTTTACAGACATTCATATACTTTACGTTATTTTAACACAATCATTTGGCAATAGGTAAGGGAACGACGCGAAGGTAGCAACACCAGATTGCAAACACATCGCTTGTCGGGGAACATCTTCCGGCCAGATACAAGGCCTACCGTAGTCATTAGTGTATACACCTCTTGAAGCAACCCAACAGAGGTAATACTTCTAAGGCGACTCTCATAAAACCCCACCAGAGGGTTTCCCCTTAAGGCACTCCACTAGAGAGTAATCCTTAAGGTCCTTAGGGTCGACCACCACAGAAGCCCTAAGCCTTTCGTCATGTATTCATAACCTATGAGGGGCCCACCAGAAGCGATCCACATTGGCTCCTTCTAATCTTTCCCATTCTTTCGCTTTACATGATTAGTTCTTTAATCACTTTCGTTTTCAACAATATAGTTTCTATAACCAATACGACAACAAGTTATGTTATGAATTGAACCATGAACCACAAGACATCTACGCAATCGATATTCAATAAAACAGGGTTCATGCTATAACATAACTTGAATTCCAAATTAACATAATCGATAACGAACTATTCACATATCAAACTCGTAATTGCGTGGACCGACTCTACCTCATATCTAATTAGTAAACCTTTCAACCAATAACTGATGCTTCTTTAAACTTATGCTTACTTACCTATTAAAACTTGTTACTAACTCACTTTAGTGAACCCTAATCGTACAATCAGACTTCATTAATTATATTAATCCACTTATAGATATTAAACTGGAATCCCTTTTTAAACACGACCTCAATAATCTATTCCATACTTAATTAAACTATCTCCAACAGTCTCCATATTTTCAGCAATGATTACTTAATACTGTTTCTGAGCTCATGTGAGGGAACTAATTAAGTTATTTCACTTTTATAGTCTAGTCAAACAATTATTCTTCAAAACACCCTTGAACAAATCCAGTAAGATTTTTCTACTTTCATAAACTAATTCTTTTATTCCGTGACTACACTTCAAGTAAACTTTCATCTAACTAAACATTCACTTATATATATTTCCAAATAAACCTCGCTAATGGATTTTATGAGTTATTAAACTACCTTTTATGATCTCCACATTATTGATAATGATTATTCAATCCCTTTCCCAACTTTAAGTGAGTGAACTTACATAATCAATTCACCTAACATATAGTTAACTAATCAACACATTATCGTTATAAACTTCTTAATTGCTATCTTTTACGCTTATAACTCAGAACTTGAATTACTACTATATAGGACAACATGGATACTATTTAGAGATAAAAAGAATTCTATCAACATTAGAACCAAATAAACTTTGATTACCTCCTACCAACTAATAACATTTGAACTCCCTAAAACTATAAGTCTTCTTAATCAAAAGAATTCTTGTTATAAATCGAATTTTAAATATAGGTTGACATCTAAAACTCACGGAACTCAAAGTATTAGTTTTAGAGTGCGAGTTTAGAATGACATTATACCTTGTAACTATTTAAAGTTCTCTAAACTATCTCAATTGACATTCCCTAAATAATTATATCTAACTGATAGACCAAATTACTTATCACAATCAAAACAAGAATGTAACCTATTTCACAAATATAATCTCTACATATAACCAAGTTACTTATGTGATATTCAAGAAACTTTCAAACAACACTAATTATAATTATAAACTGGTTTCCTTTACAACTTAACTAATAAAACCATAAACTAATTAAGTTCCATGAATTCAAACTAGTGAAAGACTAATACACATATCACCATAATCCAACTTTTATCCAATTCCAAGTAAATTAATGAGGTTTCTTTACTAATGTATGGAAGAAATCAGTTTATGAAACTAGAAAAATAATCACATACCACATCTACTACAATAACATCAATAATCACAATTGAACAACAAAAGGAACAGTAATAACACAAGATTAACAACAATTACTATAATACCCCTCATAATTGCTTTAAAGGGATTTAGCAGGCTACTCATTCCAACAAGATGCATCTTTCTTTTAGGGAGCTTATTTCCTTAGTTACTCCATAGTTAAGCGTGCTTGGCTGGGAGTAGTCCAGGGATGGGTGACCTCAAGGGAAGTTTCTCGGGGTGCGCATGAGTGAGGACAAAATGCGTCGAGCGAACTTGTGTTGGTTATTGAGGACAGTTGTTGGCCATCGCCCGGATGCGCATGGTGACGATATACTCGACTCCGTATGGGTCGGGGTGCTACAAATGGTATCCGAACCTGCGACCGCGTGTTGGGGCGACCCGTAAGGCCGTAAGGCCGAATATTAGGAGTCCTCAAGCGCCTAGTGGGGGGAGGATTTCTTGGGGGCCATTGTCATAAGGAGCGTCCCAGAGGTCGTCGGACGAAAATATGTGGAGTCTCGCGATCGGGCGCAACGACGGCGTATTGTGGTTCTCGAGTGGGTGCGGGGTGTATGTAATACCCCTCATGATTGCTTTAAAGGGATTTAGCAGGCTACTCATTCCAACATGATGCATCTTTCTTTTAGGGAACTTATTTCCTTAGTTACTCCACAGTTAAGCGTGCTTAGCTGGGAGTAGTCCAGGGATGGGTCACCTCATGGGAAGTTTCTCGGGGTGCGCATGAGTGAGGACAAAATGCGTAGTAAGAACTTGTGTTGGTTATTGAGGACAGTTGTTGGCCCTGGATGCGCATTGGTGACGATATACTCGACTTTGTATGGGTCGGGGTGTTACAATTACAATCAACAACCAAAGCAACACTAACAGCACAAGAACAACAACAATTACAACACCACCATACGCACAACACATAGGGAGGGGAAGTACCCTTTTCGCCCGACCATCTCACGGCGGCAGACGATGCCACACACGACGGCAGGACAGCAACAACACGGCGGCAGCGACGACGACGACGACACCACGCTCGAGGTAGCACCAGCGAACCAGAACAGGGGAGGAGAAGTTACGGGCAGCGACACCAACAAACAAGAAGAGAAGAAGAAAAGGGGAAGAACAGCGGTGGCTAGCAGCGCCAACAACGCCGGCAAGAACGACGGCGAGACAGGGCGGCGCGGCGCGGCGTCCAGCGCAACGCAGAGAGGCGAGAGAGACACGAGTGAGAGAGAGAAATTGGGGTTTAGGGATTTTGGATTTCTCCAATTGAAATCATAAAATGGGATAAAGGTTGGTTGACTTAATTGAGAAGTTTGCCATGTCAAGGTTGAATCCTTTTTGCTGGCTTGATTCGAGAAGGACACGAAGAAGAGGAAGGAGGAGTTGTACCAAATGAAGAGGATGACATGAGGAGGAGAGAGAAGATAAGGGATAGGGTTTCTCTTCTTTCTTTTTTTTTCTTCTTTTGGACTATACAACTTACTCATTCGAATACCAAGATACATATACACTATAACTTAGAACGCTCATTTAGTAAATAATATTCACATATTATAATATAACACACAACTATATTATAACTCCAAATAAATCAAAAGGATTTCAGAGATATAATTGAATAATTTAGCTATCAAATAATCAGCTTGTGCTTAAACGTACATTAAAATATTATTTACTACATATAAATAAAATATTATATTAGCACCAATAAAATAATAGCAGCATTAGCAAATATAAATTCATATTTCAACTTAAATAAAATAAGAGTGTTTAATATATAATTCAGTTAATAATTATAATTAACAACAAATAAGACAGTTTACAAATCGGGGATATTACACTCTACCACCCTTATAAGAAGTTTCGGCCTCGAAACTTACAAACAGTTATTTAAAAAAACAACAACTTCAACAAATAATCAAAGGAAACTTCACACTCATGTGGCAAATTCATTTCAATAAAATAGAAATATCAAACTCCTAAGATACTAAGCATCCAGCCTCCATTCTACCATCATCTTTTGCATCTCTACTTCAACTTGACTCGCGAAATCAAGGAGCAAAGAAGACAAAAGGGGCAAACTTGTTGGCAATGGATTCTAATAATCTCATTTGCAGAGATTTCGTTTGAAAATCTTTCAAACTATTCGAACAATAAAAGTTCCATAACATTCACATTTTAATGCACTAAATAAAAGTCATACGCAAATACAACGCATCACATGAAATACAACACAATTTGACGTCTAAAGATTATAAAAAGTATGAGAATAAGACCACCCTTAATGGAATGTTTGTCCACGAACTTCATAATGAACAACTATGAATTGAGGTCATGCCATAAGAATAGAAGAGTTTGATATCGAATGACAATCATGGAATTAAACCAAAACAAAAATAAGTCATTTTCCTCATTTATGGTTTAAGTTAGGAGGTGTCAATCGGGGTCACTTGGGTGGGTTTGGGTTGACCCAACCTGGGTCGGAATTATTTGGGTCGGAATAATGCGGGTGAGAGTGTGCCATTGGTCGGAACTGGGTGGGTCGGGTGGACTTGGGTCGGGTTCAACTAGGTGGGGGGCTCTCGGAACTGGGTCGGCCGGTATCTGGGTTGGGTGAATTTGGGTCGAAATGGAATAAGGTGAAGTCGGCCCAAATCGGCTTTCGGAATAACTTTGGTCGGAATAACTTGGGTCAGAAGAAATCGGCTTTCGGAATGACTTGGGTCGGAAAGAAATCGGCTTTCGGAATGACTTGGGTCGAAGAAATCGGCTTTCGGAATGACTTGGGTCGGAATAAATCGACTTTCGGAATGACTTGGGTCGGAAGAAATCGATATCGGAATGACTTGGGTCGGAATAAATCGGCTTTCGGAATGACTTGGGTCGGTAAAAATTGGTATCAGAATGACTTGGGTCGGAATAAATCGGCTCTCGATAGGACTTGGGTCGGCTGAAGCCTCAAACCGGCCGGTGTATTGACTTGGGTCGGAACAAATCGGCTCTCAGAATGACTTGAGTCGGAACAAGGCGACATCGGGTGCGATTGGGTCGGCTTAGAATAACTTAGGTGGAGTTTGTTTGGCTGTAGCCGTCTTTCGAGCGGACTTGGACTCTTGGAGAGCCTAATGTTTACAATTGCCGTTTTGGCATTTTCATATATTATATTATATATATATATTAAATTACGAAGTCGAAAGGTATAATAATTAACATGTGATATAGTGATATACTGATATTATGAATTGTGATTGAGTCATTGTGAATTTTGTGATAATACATTGATACTTATATTACTAATTTAAAAAGTTACTAAACTAAGACTTATAATTTATATAGTTATATTATTGGCTATTGTCCATCGGGTTATTCTTATTCATGATTGCATATTTGCATAATTGCATTATTACATACACATTAAAGATTTAAAGTTATTGAATTTAATTATTAAAGAATAATGATCAAAATATCAAATATTCAAATATCAATCATCAAATGAATGAATGATCACATGATTAATACTTAGAGTTGGTACTTTGTCATTTGTGACAACTAACATGTCTAACAAGTATTCAAGTAACACCATAAGGGCTAAGGCATAAGTCCATACCGATTATTGATTAGAGTCAATAAATTATTAAACTTAAACATTTAGTTAGTTAGTGACTTACTCACTCTGATGAAGATGATAACTGTGATCAACGTTAATCGAATATGAAGATGATGACTGTGATCAAGATGATACATAATCATATCAGTAGAGGATGAAATATTGAAACTATGAAAGTAGATCATAGTTAATGCCAATCATATCAGTGGAGGATCAAGATCGTTGATGTTTCGTTTGTTGATATTAAAAGACAGTAACATAGGAGGCGATCTTATTAAACGGTCCATATTTGGAAAACCACATTACGGTTATTTATCTTACAAAATAGGGCTCGATGTTATTACATGATTTATAATAACCGAAGCATCATTAGATTAGATTGATCGACTTTCGTTAAGTTAAGGTTCACATAAATCAAATGATCATAAGATTGATTGTCTTTGACATTAATCAAAATATCTAATTGAACTTAAACAAGGTCATATTGGATTATATTACTCCCTCCGTTTTCTTTTGTTCTTCCTATTTGGAATCTTTATGTGAGAGCAAATTGGTCAAAGTAGGAAGAACATTCGGAAACGGAGGGAGTATCTATCAATGTAAGCTGATAAGGTAATTGAAAATAGCAATGATCCATCTAAGTGAACCTTGATTAAGCTTTGTCTATTTCGAGTACAAAACATATTACTAAAGCGAAACAAGTTGATTAGTGAAGTTGTTATTAGCTTATTCAAATAGATGAAAGTTATGTGAATACATCGAAACATATAAACAAATTGAAATAATTTGTTATTGCATAAGAGTAATGTATGCTGATATTGGATTAGGTCAATTTATTGATATAAGTCGATAAGCTAATTGTTGTGATATAAATATCTAACGCTTCGATTAACCAAGCACGGGGATCTCGCTGCCCGGGGATCTCCAAATCATGTACCGACAAATGAGACTATGAGACAAATAGACAATAGACACAAGCAAATATTGGTTAAACAAATGATATAAATTATGAAAAATTTGGTTACTAATGAACATAAATTATTATGGTTATACAGTAATGGGGTTATAGGGTATGAAAGTTGGGGTTTAGAAATTTGGATTTCGGAGTATGGAATTTGGGGTTTAGAATGAAAATTTAGGGGGGAAGTTTCCCTCCAAAAATGTGAATGCATTTACCAAGAGAAAAAAAGCGGGAACTTTTGCAATTATATTTCTCTTTTCTTTCTGTTCTATTTTTCTGTTCACTTTTGCAATTTGTTTTCGGTCTTTCTTTGCTAGATCTGGGGCTTAAGTTGTTAACTTTGAGTTTTTATTTAGTTTTGGGATCTAATTTGAGTTATTTTATTGAGGAATTTGAGTGTTGGGAGCTTGATACAACACTGATCCTTTAAACAAAAAGCCTAATTACTTGTACTCAGAGAACAAAGGTGTATCTCCTTAATTTCTCTCTTTATTATCATAATTTCAGAGATTAGTCCTGCTTTTATGTATGTAAATTTTTTGAGTGGTTTGTTTATAAAGTTCAGTGTGTTTTTTGCGAAATATAATGTGGAAAATTATCACCACCCTCTACCTCTACTCAAGTTCTTATTTCAAAGCACTGATGTCGAAGACTCGGGCTTTTCCAGATCCGACGAGGTCGAAGTTTTAGATGGCCAAAATCGAAGACAACTTCAGATTCTCAGTTTGTCACGCAAAATTCTTCCTACTTCTACTTCCCCTCTTAGATTTTCAGTTTTCAAGATCAGATTTTCTCTAGATTTTTATTTATTTTGATTTTACTTAAAAGTTGTAGATTAAATGTTTATGTTTTAATGTTGACAATGTTAACATCTGTTAATTTGGGCTAATCTCCATTTCTTTATACAACCTAGAGTAATGTTTCAAAGTTCGGGTTTTTCGCAGTGGTGGTGGTTTGTGGTGATGTTTCGAAGGTCTGGGAGCGGAGTAAGGTTGTTCGAGGTTGCTGGTGGGGGGATTCAAAGATGCAGGTGGCGCCGTGGCAGCGCTTGCTCTTCTAAATTTTTGGGCTTTCGCCTCTTTAGTGGCCTTCCTTTTTGGATGCTTTTGTTGCTTTTTTATATGTAAATATTTGATGGAAGATATGGTTTTGTTGCTTTCGGTTGATGAAATGCTTCCCCTTCTACATTATGAAAAGTTTCTCTGTTTTTGGTTTTTGATTGTTTTTGTTTTTCTTTCTGTTTTCTTTTGGTGGTTGAAGGTTTGGCTATTATAATCTTTTGATCTCAATTTCTTTTTGTTGATTTCAAGTTTAAGTTTCTTTATGGCGGTGGCCGGTGGTTGCTGTCAAGGTAGTTATTACTTATAACTAAAATAAACTTATATCTCATATTTTTGTAAAAGTTTGATAGATTTAAAATTATCAATTTATCATGAAAAAAAGCTATAATGTCATAAATTCATAGAGGATGGCTTAAAGGATGGTGCATGTGCAGGTGATAGTAATATACCACTGTTCAATGGGAATATTAGTAAAGACTATATCTGCATCACTAATTGCAAAGAATTGAAACAAGAGAGTATATATTCCACTTGTAGGTACTGAATTAGTGATATAACCATCTCATAGATGGACCAAATTTTTGCCCATCTAACTCTACACTATTAAAATTACACTAACATTATGGCTCCGTTTCGTTGGATGTAAAACATTTTACAATGGAAATTGCAAAGCTAATTTAGAAATTTTGGAGTGATATATCAATGTTTATTTTCTTTGTATAGTGTACGGAATATGCACCTTTATAAAATATGATCTTTTATAGTTTTGTTTGGGTACTTCATAATTGATGGAGTAAACATATTGCAAAATGTTACTTGCTTGCGTCCATCTTCTAGTAGTTCTTAATTTTGCCAAATAATACTTTTAGAGATCTTAATTATGTCCTGACAAATAATATTTGTTAATTACTTCGGTTTTTTTCACCAAATACCCCGACAAATAAATTTATTCACCAAATACCTCCACTTTTTTGAATTCACCGAGATACCCCCGACCTTTAAAAAAATTCACCGGATGCCCAAATGACTAACGGCGGTTAACTCAGTTAGTCATTAACCCTAAAAAACCCTAATTAACCTTAATTAAACCTAAAAAACCTAATTAACCTTAATTAAGCCCTAAAAACCTAACTCTAAAAACCCACAAAGCCCACCGGCCCACCACCCCCCACCACCCCCAACCCACCCCCCAACCACCCCAAGCCCACCCCCCCGCCCACAACAACCCCTCCCCTCCCTGTCGGCCACCCGCTCAACCCACTTCCCCCTCCCCACTCGTTGTCCGTCACTCGTGACCCCCTCCCCCTCCCACGATGTCGGCCACCGTCCGAACTCCTCCCCCTCCCCACACCGGTGTCGGCCACTCGGCGAACCCCCTCCCTCCCCCCACTGCTTGTCGATGCCGTCGTGAACCCCCTCCCTCCCCTTCCGCCCGCGGCCGTCTCCACAACCTCCTCCCCTCCCCCCCCCTTCCCTTTGTGCACCTACTGAAACCCCTTGAAACCATCGCACTTAAACCCCTTCAAACCCTCGCTTTGAAACCACTTCAAACCCTTCAAACCATCGATTTTTTGCGGGGAAAGGGAAGGTGAGGGGGTTCTTGCGCGTTGCTGGGGGAAGGGGGGGAAGGGGGTTGGGCGGCGTTGCGGGGGTGGGGTTAGGATCGACGGGGGTGGGGGGAGGGTGGGGGGAAACCGACGTGAGGGTGGGGAATTCGGCTGGGGGATGCGGGAGGGGGCGGCGGGGTGAGGTGGTCGGGGAGGGAGGGCGCGGCGGCGGGGAGGGGGTGGGCTGGTGGGGTTGGGTGGGGGTGGGGGGTGGGGGTGGTGGCGGGTGGTGGGGTGGGAGGGTGGTGGGCTTGGGGGTGGGTTTAGGGTTAGTTAGGGTTTTAGGGTTAGTTAGAGTTTTAGGGTTTTTAGGGTTTAATTAGGTTAATTAGTTAATTAATTAACGGAGCACTAACGTCCGATTAGCCAAAAAGGGCATTTTTGGTATTTTTGAAATGTCGAGGGTATCCGAGTGAATTTTTTTAAAGGTCGAGGTATTTGGTGAATTTTGAAAAAGTGGGGGTATTTGATGAATAAATTTATTTGACGGGGGTATTTGGTGAAAAAACCATAATTACTTTGACCAAACAAAGTGACGAATATTTTACTTTCAAAAAATAAAATTGACCAACAAAACAATATCTGTTGAACTAATCATTAGTGAAGTTGGGTCGGAATGGTTCTGGGTCGGGTTGTATTGGGTCGGAATGGTTTTGCGTCGGGTTTAGTTGGGTCGGGTGGTAACTCGGTTGGGTCACAGGCCGGGTTGGTTGATAAGCTGGGTTGGGTCACAATCGGGTCGGTGATAATTGGGTTGGGTCACAAGCGGGTTGGGTGATAAGCTGGGTTGGGTCAGGCTGGGTTAGGTGATAATTAGGTGGGTTTAAGCTGGGTCATTGGCGGGTGAAGTTGGGTGCGGGTTAGTTTTGGGTCGGAAACATGTCGGGTCTGGGTCGTTGTTCATGGGTGCAACTGGCCACGGGTCTACCTGGGTCGGCCCAGTTCAGGTTGGGTTACCAATTCCACGGGTTCAACTCGGCACGGGTGGACGCTGGGTCGGAATGGGTCGGCTTTCCAACCGACCACTCTCGGTTCGGAACAGGTTGGGTCTGGGTCGCATGTGGGTTCACCCGTGGGTCGGCCCAGTTTTTGACACCTCTAGTTTAAGTCGATTGATCCTGAAATACGAGGGTTATGGGCCAACTACACTTCCGCTACACTACTCTGATCAAGAAGATCACGCAGGCACATAAGTTCACTTAAACAGAAACATAGAATACATATGCAAGCGCAAACACTCTCAACGGCTTGGTTCATATATGCCTAAATTTTATCTGATCCATTAAACTTATTTATAACCCTTACGCCACTTTATGAAGATCGTAGCGCACCGGAGAGTAACCATGCTCGATACCATTTGTAAACAAGGTCATCTCGACCGACTACAAAGAATTAATGCACAGCGGAATTAAATAAAGAATCTGATCGAGTCGGCCAATTGCTACCATCACACTCACTGAACTATATCAGAGAATGTGGAAACTAATATCCCAACTCTATTTAATTTGAATTAACTATTACAACAACGCTTTGATTCACATACTCTATAAATTCCTCTGCCAAATCTGGTAGAGTTTCCTTTGAAAATATATTAACCCTAAAGCGGGAAAGAACTTAGACCTGCTCACAATTACAATTAAATAAAATATTCCCAATTCCAACACCCAACAGCCTCAACGCTTTCGCTGAGCAATACCAAGAGAGAATCAAGCACATTAACGCCTCTTAAATATTAAAATGAAAAACAACTAATTAACGACTAACTATTACATGATTGAGCGACCTCGCTTCAAAATACAAATTAATACACGTAATCATACTTATGGCATTCACGAACCTTCAACTGTAAATAATAAACTTCACATCTTAAACCTGCAACAATTAAGACACTGCCACCCACCAAGTGACAGGCCACAAAATTGACAAAACAAAACGTACACACATCAGCAAAGCTGAGTACTAACGCATCAAATAGATTTAATACATGCTTTGGTGCTCCTTTACTTGAAAACCATTCCATTACGTGAACAACAGCAAAGCAACAATAATAACAATAGTAATGACAATAGCAACCAATACCCTTGGTGACTTCACAGTTCTATATAGAACGATCTTCAACAAACAAGCTTTATACTTGTCATCCAATACTCTTGGAGACTTCACATTTCTTTACAGAATAATCACAATAGCATCACATGCTTTAAACTTGTCATCCAATACCCTTGGAGACATCACGGTTCCCGTGGAATAATCTTTA
Organism: Beta corolliflora; assembly: GCA_947648045.1. Lineage (NCBI taxonomy): Eukaryota > Viridiplantae > Streptophyta > Magnoliopsida > Caryophyllales > Amaranthaceae > Beta > Beta corolliflora. The sequence continues at coordinate 3,481 of CANSZD010000096.1, read as the reverse complement.
TTCCTTTAATCAAATTTTTTACAGACATTCATATACTTTACGTTATTTTAACACAATCATTTGGCAATAGGTAAGGAAACGACGCGAAGGTAGCAACACCAGATTGCAAACACATCGCTTGTCGGGGAACGTCTTCCCACCAGATACAAGGTCTACCGTAGTCATTAGTGTATACACCCCTTTTAGCAACCCACCAGAGGTAATACTTCCAAAACGACTCTCATAATAGCCCACCAGAGGGTTTCCCCTTAAGGCACTCCACTAGAGAGTATTCCTTAAAGTCCTTAGGGTCGACCACCAGAGAAGCCCTAAGCCTTTCGTCATGTGTTCATAACCTATGAGGGCACACCAGAAGCGATCCTCATTGGCTCCTTCTAACCTTTGCCATTCTTTCACTTTACATGATTAGTTCTTTAATCACTTTCGTTTTCAACAATACAGTTTCTATAACCAATACGACAACATGTTATGTTATGAATTGAACCATGAACCACAAGACATCTACGCAATCCATATCCAATAAAACAAGGTTCATGCTATAACATAACTTGAATTCCAAATTAACATAATCGATAACGAACTATTCACATATCAAACTCGTAATTGTGTGGACCGACTCTACCTCATATCTAATTAGTAAACCTTTTAACCAATAACTGATGCTTCTATAAACTTATGCTTACTTACCAATTAAAACTTGTTACTAAGTCACTTTAGTGAACCCTAATCATACAATCAGACTTCATTAATTGTATTAATCCACTGATAGATATTAAACTGGAATCCCTTTTTAAACACGACCACAATAATCTATTCCATACTTAATTAAACTATCTCCAATAATCTCCATATTTTTAGCAATGATTACATAATACTATTCACGAGGTCATGTGAGAGAAACTAATTAATTTATTTCACTTTTATAGTCTAGTCAAATAATTATTCTTCAAAACACCCTTGAACAAATCCCGATCAGATTATGCTACTTTCATAAACAAATTCTTTTATTAAAGTGACTACACTTCAAGTAAACTTTTATCTAATTAAACATTCACTTATATATATTTCCAAATAAACCTCGCTAATGGATTTTATGAGTTATTAAACTACCTCTTATGATCTCCACATTATTGATAATGATTACTCAATCCCTTTCCCAACTTTAAGTGAGTGAACTTACACAATCAATTCACCTAACATATAGTTAACTAATCAACACATTATACTTATAAACTTCTTAATTGCTATCTTTTACGCTTATAACTCGAAGCTTGAATTACTACTATATAGGACAACATGGATACTATTTAGAGATAAAAAGAATTCTATCAACATTAGAACCAAAAAAACTTTGATTACCTCCTACCAACTAATAACATTTGAACTACCTAAAACTATAAGTCTTCTTAATCAAAATAATTCTTGTTATAAATCGAATTCTAAATATAGGTTGACATATAAAACTCACGGAACTCAAACTATTAGTTTTAGAGTGCGAGTTTAGAATGACATTATACCTTGTAAACATTTAAAGCTCTCTAAACTATCTCAATTGACATTCCCTAAATAATTATATCTAACTGATAGACCAAATTACTTATCACAATCAAAACAAGAATGTAACCTATTTCACAAATATAATCTCTACAAATAACCAAGTTACTTATGTGATATTCAAGAAACTTTCAAACAACACTAATTATAATTATAAACTGGTTTCCTTGACAACTTAACTAATAAACCATAAACTAATTAAGTTCCATGAGATCAAACTAGTGAAAGACTAATACACATATCACCATAATCCAACTTCTATCCAATTCCAAGTAAATTAATGAGGTTTCTTTACTAATGTATGGAAGAAATCAGTTTATGAAACTTGAAAAATAATCACATACCACAGCTACTACAATAACATCAATAATCACAATTGAACAACAAAAGGAACAGTAATAACACAAGATTAACAACAATTACAATCAACAACGAAAGCAACACTAACAGCACAAGAACAACAACAATTACAACACCACCATACGCACAACACATAGGGAGAGGAAGTACCCTTTTCGCCCGACCATGTCACAGCGGCAGACGAGGCCATACACGACGGCAGGACAGCAGCAACACGGCGGCAACGACGACGACGACACCACGCTCGAGGTAGCAGCAGCGAACCAGAACAGGGGAGGGAGAAGATACGGGCAGCAGCACCAACAACCAAGAAGAGAAGAAGAAAAAGGGAAGAACAGCGGTGGCTAGCAGCGACAACAGCGCCAGTAAGAACGGCGGCGAGACAGGGCGGCGCGGTGTGGCGGCCAGCGCAACACAGAGAGGCGAGAGAGACACGGGTGAGTGAGAGAAATTAGGGTTTATGGATTTTGGGTTTCTCCAATTGAAATCAGAAAATGGAATAAAGGTTTGCTGACTGAATTGAGGAATTTGCCATGTCAAGGGTGAATGCTTTTTGATGGCTTGATTCGAGAAGGACACGAAGAAGAGGGAAGGAGGAGCTGTACCAAATGAAGAGGATGACATGAGGAGGAGAGAAATAAGAAGGGGGTTTCTCTTCTTTCCTTTTTTTTTTTTTTCTTTTGGACTATACAACTTACTTATTCGAATACCAAGATACATATACGTATAAGCTTAGAACAATGCATTTAGTAAAATAATAAAAAAGAAACTCTTAATGGGAGAAAATCCTTCGAAAGACCTTGAGATTTATAAAAGAGAAAACGAAAAAGAAAAAGGAAAAATACAAAGAACCATTAATGAATAAAACCCTAACCCTAAGTTCTTCCTATGGACTTTTTCCAATCCTGAACTATCCCTTCGCAAGTCTTTTTCACTGCAAGTCCATCTTAATACTCCCTCTTATGCTATAGATATTAAACAAAGTTGTTTTTACCCCTCTGAATCGGCTTCGAACGAAATCATCACCATCGCGCCGACCATCCACATCAGCATCATCCCGCCTCCGCCACCACCGCTACGACCACTATCAATATCCACCCCGTACATAACCTGTCACGGCCTCCCTATTGCGCCGTGTCGGAAGGAGCTCCTTCGAACGTTTCCTGGCGGTGCCTCGAGCACCACCACCGCGCCCACCACCATCTTTTCTGTTAATGGTGTTGTGCCCAGCCATACCTGCCCTCACGCGCTCTGCTATCAATTTCTGCTCGACAGCCTCTGCATCCTCAACCACCGTCACCGTCACTCATCGCCGGGCCAACCTCCATCGTGCCCTGCCAAACGCTCGGCGGGCCAGCCTCAGCGTGCCATATCAAAAAATGCGCCGCTACCGCTTCCACGGGCTCCCTCAGGTAAGTCTTCTACTTCCCCTTTTGAATTTCATTTGGTTGATATTTTCTTAATGACTTGCTATCTACTGATTTCATTCTTAATCATTATATCCAAGAATTTGTCACTCATTTGGTTCATACTATGGATTTAATAGTCTTCTTTGTCGCCACTATCT